>QQSS02195634.1:0-25890 GCA_003687565.2 Craspedacusta sowerbii
TACATACATACATACATACATACATACATACATACATACATACATACATACATACATACATACATACATACATAAATTCATACATACATAAATTCATACATATATATATACATTTAAAAAAAAACAGAGAATAATCACCTACCAAGAAGCACTAGCTTGAAGGGTTGTATTTTACCCTGCTGCACACTACTTGGTCTTTGAGGGGTTGTCTTCTGTGACATGGTCATATATTTATATACTTCCAGAAGTCAGAAATTTAATAGAATTCTGAAGAAAAAAAATAATAAGAATAAAATGCATCCAAACTAGCACTTTAATAAAACTGTGCAGAGGCACCACAGAAGGTACCATGGAAGAAACCACAGAAGGTAGATTCTTAAATCAAACAGATCCATGCAGCATAAAAGCAAAGAACTGCACAAAACATTACTTTGGATGCAAGCCTGCAAACACTTATTAACAGCAAGATAGAATTCAACAAAATCAATATTTAACACATTTAGAAAGCTAAATAGTGAAGTCGACATGGCCATGTGAAATAAAAAATAGCATAACTGAATTATATCTAGATATCCAGATAAATATGCTGCATACAAAGAGCAGTGCCGGCCATGTGTGGGACTTAGAATTCACCCACAAAGTCACACATAAAATAATGCCACTGACTAGAAATCCTAAATAAATTTTCCAAACTAACAAAAGACAGGCAACAACAGAGGTACTGCAAGACTGGGAAAGAACTTCAAGCCTCACAGAACTTCACAGATGAGGCATTTGGACTACAACAATT
Organism: Craspedacusta sowerbii; assembly: GCA_003687565.2. Classification (NCBI taxonomy): domain Eukaryota; kingdom Metazoa; phylum Cnidaria; class Hydrozoa; order Limnomedusae; family Olindiidae; genus Craspedacusta; species Craspedacusta sowerbii. The sequence continues at coordinate 791 of QQSS02195634.1, forward strand.
CTTCAATCATCATCAATAACACAAAACAAACGGTAAGGAGGCCACTGACAATATAACAAATCAACAATCAGCTGCACATGGTTTAATCAAAAATACCCTTCCTGGCTATCTTGCATACTTGAAGTGTACTTAAGTACTCCTCATTTTTTAATCTCAAGGAGGGACCATGCAGATTCCAACTGAAGCAGAAGCCTCAGAAGTACAAGGAACATATAAGCCAAATGCAAATTAGTAGCTGGATTTTGTTCATTAAACAGAGAGCCACTCACACAGATTGGATAACCAAGTATAATTGATTATTGCAATGTTTGCTTGAATGGCAAATTTGCCTATTACTGTCAGAAAATGAGCTGGGAACAGCTACCTGGCATTTTCTTAAACTTTAGCTTTAGTTTGAAATTTGCATATTTGCTTGAACTAAGAGCACTTCTTTGTTTACAACACCTCAATAGAGCACTAACAACCTGCTCAAACAAATTGGTTAACTCATTAATTAACTAGTAATCAGCAAGCAATATTGGACACAGCTCATGGGCGTTTCATTATTGTTGAAATATTTGCGTTGACTGAGAAATTTGCCTGAAGAATTAACTCAAGGCTAATTAAGCAGAATTAGAATAAACAAGGAATTGACAAAAAGCGAACACCACTACTGAATCAAGCAATATTATGCTACCACGCAATCAATATATTTTCAGGTGGGGTCCGTTACACACTACCAAAGATGCTATTCCTGCGCCCAGAAAATATGTAATAGACACGGACTTCATCATGATCCTTATTTAGAAGAATAAGGAATGCGACATGCAAAAGAATGTCCGTACAGATTTAACAGCTTACAGTAACACTTCGACTTACAACCGTCCCCGATCTGACCTAATTCTACTTCAATTTTTCAGCACATTCGCGTCTCCAGTTGCCATCAGTGACTTAACTCACAGCCAAAATAGTTGCATAAATAGTGCATATAGGATAGGCGAATATAGAATAGACAAACAATTCCTTTTTATGATATTGTGATTCGAGTTACGACCCAAATCGGGAAGTACCACACTGTTTCCCTAAAGACTAAGAAGTTCGACATAGAGGTACGCAAGCACGCACCAAATATGTGCCTACGCTGACTAGCCTCATTGCTCATGATCTCAATGAAAGCTTATAGGGGACGGGATAAACCATAACAACATGAGTCTCACCTTAAGTGGTTGTAACCCAATTCGTAGTCGAAAGCAATTCTCTAGAACATTTTAACCGCAGGAGACGAGGTGTATCTCATAGCAATTCGCACGGATCCCAATGTTTCCGACAAGTTCCACTGACATGCGCATTACGTAATTAGTAAGGTATAGAGGTCGATTCCTGCGTCGACCCGCGGCTTTCCTAATAAAAACTATACTTGATTCCGATATACGCCTTCGTTGTTCCCCATGTCGGCCCCAAATTTTTAAACGAAGTTTCTGACATGAGAATTTATATTAATTTAAGCAGGTCAGCTTTTAAAAGATACATGTGCCATTCTTTTAGCTATATGCCAATTTTTTCTCTTCTACTGCTGATAATGGTTTCAAAATACAATCACATGTTAATATCGTCAGGGCATCTTGCACCTGCTGGAAATCAAATTACATTACATGACGTGACATCCAACGTACTTAGTTACTTTGTTTTTTTGGTTTGCGTATGTGGTTGTTGTTTTTTCTTTATTTTCTTTATTATTACGGTATTTTTATCCATACAGAGGGGAGCTGTTTAATTCTATGTATACTTACGTATTTTGCTTTTTGTTTCAGAATCCATGTCAGAACGAGTTTAACAGTAAAAACTAGCGCATACATAGCAACATTCTTATTTGCAGACGTTGCATCATCAGTGTTTACATGTTCATCTTTATCTTCATCTTTAGTCGTTAGCGGGAGGTTGTGGGTTGGGGGGGGGCGTCTTCTCAGCGAATACGCTGCTGTAGGTGCCGCAGAGTTACAGGCGCTCGTAACGACTTTCATACACTTCTCGCGATCGGTGGCTGTTTTCGTCGCATCTTATATGGTTAGTCTTTGGTTTTCAGGCCATTTTCGATCTGCTTGATCGGCGTTTCCCTGGGTGCGCTTCGGTGCGACCGCCATTTGCCCGATCCCATCCTACACACATGACCGAACCACTGAAGTCGTCGTTGGCGGATTAGGTCTTCAACTGGGAGTTGGTGGTCACATCTTTTGCGAATCGTTGCGTTTTGGATGCGTTCCTTGCCACTGGGATTTCACCAAGTTCGCTGATGTTTCGGAGGATGGTGAAATTGGCTACTGCCTACTATCAATTGGTTTGATGTAGCAAAAGAAAGCATGCATAATCCGTTGTCGTTGTTCTCACCGTTCCCAAACGTCCCCAACGTTCCGTCCAATCCTATTCTGTCCATGCCAGCTTGTGCGTTCAAGTCCCATGCCATGATAATCATATCGGTCTGCGCAAGGGAGTCCAGAGTGTGTTGAAGCTGCTTCTAAAAACTGTCCTTCAAGGCATCAGGACTAGTTTCGTTTGGGGCGTAGACAGCGAAGATATGAACTTATATAGTCACTTCAGTTGAAAGAACCGCTAAGCGTTCGGAAACTGGTTGGAAGGCAACGACCGCCACACGCATGTCTACCATGAAACAGATACCAGCCTCTCGCTTATCGCCACCTAGAGCCTAGTCACATTGGTTGAATTGGGGACATCGATAGTAAGGGACCCAGATCCACAAATACGCAACTCAGATAGGGCGCGATCGAGATGTTGCATTTCGACAGTTCCATAGCGATTATTTCTCTCTGTCCGACATGGTGCCCAGTTCAAACGTTCCATGCAGCAACGCAAAATTCCGTTTTAGGTGTCACGAATTTTTTTAAATGTTTTCCTTGTTTTTGCTGCTGGCCAGTAACCAACTTATCGCCAGCATCCTGGCTCCTCAATCTATCTAAACTATCTATATATCTATCTATTAAGTCGTAGTTTCATGCGGTTTCTTGCCTACTTTCTCTGGCTTCCCAGATCTGATAATGGCGGCACACAACCACTCTCCTTCTTTTTCTGCCGGGCTTGAGACCTTCCTTGGCGGAGGTCAGTGTTTACATGCAGAAGATGAGACCATCTCTGAACTTTCAATCGAACTCAGTAAAGGCAAAAATGTTGGCTTAAATTTGCGTTTTTTTGGTAATTGTAGTAACTTCTTATTCTTATAACTGATTTGTTTCTTTTAGATATAGATATGTAAACACTGATGATGGCTGGAAATAAAATTGTTGCTATCTATGCGTTAGTTCTCGCTATTTTTCTTTTTGATGGGAAAATAAATTCTTGAATCTTGAATCTTGAATCTTGAATCTTCGCCGTCTGCTGCTGTGGAAGGTCATCAGAAGGATTGCCTTCTGGTAACATGGGACATTGCAATGACACAGTCACGATCGTCTAAGCATCGAGCGTTCGTCATAGCCTCCATTTTTTAGCATTTATTGGAGCTCTTTAGCTCCTTGAGAGGCTCATCCAGGAACCAACGACTGGCTGCATTTTCTGTCTTCCGATACTGGAATACTCCTAGCTCTCAACCACCACCGCCAACAACAAAAACAACTTAAATAGAATAAGAGTGAAGGAGTGAGGGAGGGCAGATCCTTCAGCTTCGAGTATCCCAAGCATGATCTCGTTAATACCAGCCTCTTTTTAATTTTTCACTTGCTGTATCACATGAAGCCAAGCGTAAGATATCTGACCGATATTAGAGTAAAACTTTTCGTACTGTCAAAAGGCATCGGCCTTTTGGGAGTAGCTAGATACAACTAGGTATGTGTTTTAGGAATGAAGGAACTAACAGCTTTTTATATTTCACCTTAATAAGTTATTTGTCCTCCTGCCTATGAGCCTCGTTCAGAAGTATCGTGCCCGATTTCTCGATTTCTGATTTACATTTATTGTTGTTCAGCAATGGGAATTAAAGTATCAAGATGAAAAAAGATAATCTAGCTGAAAAAAAAGTGCTAAATGAACCAACAATTTTTTTTAATGTACAATTTTAGGTTTTGCAATAGCCAGTCATAAAAAATGAAACCTCTTTAATTTCTTTTTCAGTAGTTATTTAATTCAATTTTCAAATAGTCTCTCAAAATGTAGATAAAAAATTAGCAGGCATAAAATTGCAAGTACATTTAGAGCCATCCCAATTTTTTTGATTCAACTTGAAAAGACCTTAATGAGTGCCTGGCTTGATATGCCCCGGAATCGAGAATGAATGACCAAGACTGTTAGGGATAGAGATTTCAAGCTTCACAAACCGAAATTGACTTGGGTTTTGGCACGGGAACGTTTAGAGGACATTTGGGCAAATGCCTGTATTTGTTAATAGAAAATTTTTTTGCATGTACTCTGGGTTTATTTTGTTTATCTTCATAAAAACTTCAAAGTATAAAATACGCGACCATCGAAATTCCATTGAGCAAGTACGGGAAATCGCAACTGTAATTAATCGCAGCAAGGTGAGAAGTTGTTATGTACGAAACGAAGGGTTTGATATTGTAGCTTTTCTATTTTGGATTATGAATCCGCCGAGGAAAAAATGCCTAGAGGGCAGTAGTTGAAATTGTAGTAGATTTAGCTTTCAATCAGGACTTTTCTGGCAAAAAGTTTAGGCTTGACTTCAGTCTGAATAGTGTTTTCAGTTGAGCAACATCAGCCCTAAACATTTTACCTACGCACTGGCCAAAAATTAGCCAAATTTTATCGCGAGAAGCACTTCCATGCTTGCTGACATTGTTTATGTGCCTTTGAACTGCAGCTTACTACTAGCTGGGTCATTTTTCCTTTGGTTACGTATCCTGCGTGGAATCCGTTAGGATTCGCTATCATGTCATGTGAAAGTAACCAGTCCATGGCAATGTTGGACTCGTTCTTCAGAAATGTTTTCAGATCGACTATGTTATATGCTTTTGCTGACAGCGTATTGTCGTCTGCAAAGTTGTCAATGTCCGCCTATTGGAAAGAATAATGCGAGATCTTTTCTAAGGGATCTTAAGTGGAGCCTTGAGTTATTCTTGACTAAACTCGTTGGAGTGCACTGTATTCGCCATCTATGTGAACCGCCTGTTCGAGACCCTTTGAGCGCGATTAGATGTAAGAAAGTGCGTCGATGTTAATGCCCAGAGCTGGCTATTAAGAGATCATCTGGCAGGGATTCAAAGGATTTTGACGAGTCCATTAGTACAGCAATTGGTGTCTACTTCTTTCTCCATTCTTCTGTCAATCGAATATGAACACGATGGAAGTTTTTTTTCTTCTGTATGCCGCTATAAAAACTGATAGAGTTCCATCTATATGCGGTGCTACTCGTAGTTTTAATGACTTTCTAACATTTTGGAAATGGTGTTCAGAATGATTTTGATGAATTCTTCTGTTAAAGAAGAACTCCCCCCTTCATGGAGAGAAGCTACTGCTGCCCTCGGTTTGAGAAAGTTCTCTCGACGAGGCTACCATTGATTGCTTTTGCAATAGCGGCATTAACAACGTTTGGGGGCCATCTTATTTGCTTAGGGTGTAGCTGGTCTTTGCCAGTCGACTATGTTATTTCTAAAGAGTGTCACAGTTCATTTATTTATTCGTCAGAAACTTTTTTGACGTTGAAACTTTGACCGAGCTTCACAGTTTTGGATTTTATTTTGAATGCATATACACATATAATTTGGGGTACTCCTATGTAGGTGTAATAAGGTAATGATGACATTATCGATATCTTTTATATTCGATATCATTATAGATATCATTAAAGATATCTTTTCATATACTAATGGAAAAAAGGCCAGCTTAAGGTCACCTATTTCTGTGAGAACAGTCTCCAAGAATACCAGAAATAGTGGAGTTAAAAAGTTTCATGTGCCAGAGATCTACTCCGTTAAGTAAGATAGATCCGTGACGTTGAGCCTGCTAGTTGAAGGTCACATCTGAGAATTGGATTGAACTACTTGAAGACCAAAGCGTCCATGAGAGAGTCAGATAGGTCAGTCGATTGTGCCTGAGGAGCGAGCTGTCTAGCCTAATAGTGACGTAGACCATGACGAGACATACTGCTCGGAAAGAGCTTTCAGCGGAAAGTATGACCTGTGTCCCCCATAGCGAATGCCGGAGCTCTCAAGACCAAAATGCGACACTGACATCCTTTGGTATCCAGACTGCAACATAATCCTCTGAAAATTGGAAGTGATGGCGAAAACAATCATTCATTTTGTATCAGTTGAAACTCGGTTTAAGGAAAATGGAAACAAAGACTGCATTTGGAGGAAAGAATCACCGGCAACCAGAAGTTCTCGACTGAAGAAACCGAAGGCTTTATGACCTGTAAAAAACAAGCAGAGTTCGTGCCTAATGAGTAATATGATGCCCGAGGATCCATGCACAAGTCTCAGTCCCAAATCAAAGCTGGCCAGAGCTGCCACCACCGTTGCAAGTAAACGTTTTGTTAAGAAATTATGTCAATTGGCTTGTCCCACGTTAAAAGCATCTTAAATCCGTAGACATGGGAATAGAACGGTCTTTCCATTTTAGATCAAGCACCGACTGACACTAGGCTATGTACATAAAATGAAAACGTCCTAACCTTAACCCCCCAGTTAACCAATTGAATCTAACCTTATCTATCTAGGCTGACTATCTTCTTGTTTCGCTTATTCTTACGCTTACGCTTATCCTTGTTACCATAGTAATAAAAATTTAATTGATGTCTCTTCGTATCATTTTATGGTAAAATTATTTATTTCTCCCGCTCACCTTGCGTTTATCGTATAAGTGTTTGTTCTTTAAGTGTTTTATCTATGAACGATTTGTGTATTCACGCCTACTTCTTATAAATATCTTTGTGACTTTTTGTTTGGTTAAGTTGAAAATGACAGTGTTTTTGTCGAAACATGTCCTTGAAATTAAAACGTGTTGTTTTTCTTCTCAAAGTAATTACTTCTAAAACTCTTTATTCTCTTAAGCGCATTGCGTTTATCGTATAAGTGGCTTTTTAAGTGTTTCTTTGATGAACGGAATTAGTATCACTGGTGTATTCGACATTTCGTATAAATGTCCTTGTGGCGTTTGTTTGGATAAGCTGAAAATGACAATGGGTTTCTCGAAACCTGTCCTTGAAATTAAGACGGGTTGCCAATCAATCAATCAATCAATCAATCAATCAATCAATCAATCAATCAATCAATCAATCAATCAATCAATTAATCAATCAATCAATCAATCAATCAATCAATCAACCAATCAACCAATTGATCAGTCAACCAATCAATCAATCAATCAATAAAAATCTTTTCTCGAAAATAGTCTGTTGATAACATGAAGAAGATTCAAATGAAAATGATCGTGATAGTATTATCAACAGAGGGGAAGATCTCCTAATAGCAAAATGCTAATTAAGAAGGGGTCACCCATAGTCCGGTGCGAATGCGTCATTCTAATTGTTTCAGATTCGCATTGTCGTGACAGCAATAAAGACTACACGTTAACATAGCATTAAAATATGTGAGCCATTCAAGAAGTAAAAGTAAGAGGGGTGGACCATGTAAGCAAGTAAAAGAGTACAGAAGGATCAGAAGAAAGAGTCAGTGTAAGGAGTCCAATCGTGTAATCGCATCTAGACATAAGTAGAAAGCAACATGGCTTTCATTGTATTCAGAAAAATGTGTTTTGGTACAGCAAAATCTACCCCAAGATTTAAAATTTGGTTGTGTTGCAAAGCACCCTGATATTTCATGCAAGCACTTCCATAACTTTCCGTTTTTCTTCTTGGAATAATTAGGTGCGGTTTGGCAACTAACCTAGTAATTTGTCCCATTTCATTGCAACTAAAGTAACTGCGAAAACGCCTGTGGGAGGTTATCGTTTTTCCAGTCGTAAATGAATTCATACTTTTTCATTTTTATAGTGCCTTCAAGTTTCAAAATGCCTAATTTGTAAAATGGGGAAGTTGGGTATTGTAGGTCAGCAGACGCAATAGTTCTTATTGCGGGCTTCTGTAGACGAATAAGTTTTTCAATTCCGCTTTGCTGGCCTGACCCCAGACTATAGAGCCGTATGAAAGATGAGAATGGAATGTGTCAACGTAGTGGCAAATTTTCAATAGCAGATCATTAGCGAGTTTTTTCTCAAGTTCTCTTATATGCAATTTCCACATGTTGATCTAATATTACTCCCAGATGTTTAACCTTGCTTGAAAGATATACCTTGCATCCTCTGATCTTTAACGGACACGATTTTTTCTTATCTGTTTGAATTATTAAATTTATGCCATCCCAAGTTTTTCTCAAGCTATTTACATGTTGCGAGAAATAATTCCGATAATAGTCACGTTTGCTGTGCCTAATCATTCTTACAACGGTGTTCCTCCTTTGCTTAGAAGTCGCATGGAGAATTTCCTTAGTGCTTTTGTCCTGTTCTCTTAACAGTTGCTTAAAAATTTGTTCTCTTGTATTAATCTCAGTGAGAATTTCTTTCGTAATCCATGGCTTTTCAGTCAGTTGTGTCTTAGGCTAGTTTCACCTTAAGAGGCATACATATTCTTCGTTAGGAAACGGCTAGTAACTTGATGCGCATGCGCTTTGCTTGAGCTCGGCAACTAAAACAACATGAAAGCATGCAACCATAACAGTACGTGTCCCTCCGAATCCTTGTGCCCCTGTTAAGACCTAACCGTCTGGCCTTACTCAGAGAATGTTTTCGCATGGGCGGCGAGGCAAGAAAATCCCTTTTTTATTGGCTGACGAAGGCTAATAAATAAACAAGTGAACCGCAAATTTCATAATTGGATAGGTTGAGATTACACTGCACAAGAAAAGCTCTGCAACGCTGGATGTGTTAAATTGATAGCACTTGACATAGCAACGATGTAACAACAGTCGTAGAAACTGTGCAGTCATTTATCCCAACATTGTACTGCAAGCCCGCACAAGGGTTAAAAGAATGTTACTAAGTAATGTGTCAACACCGTCATAAAAAAATTTGTATCATGAGCAATTAAAGTAAATAGACACGAACACTATTTACATAAAACTCGGTAATAGGCACTTGCTAATGTAGGTTTGCAACTCTTGCAGAAAGTTTTACGCTTGCGAACGTCGGCACAGACAATACAAGAACTCCAAACATATGACTCAACAATTCCAACAAGCAGACACAAGCTTTACAATGTTTTTGTGCTAACTTGGTATAAATTATCAGAGAGTCCAGAGATAAATCTATAATCTGTCTTGTTTTACTGAACTAAATTTACATGTGACAAGGGCTACTAACATAAAATGAAGAGCAGTCTAAGAAGTCTTCCTTGTAGAGAGATTAGGATACTTGCTATTTGTTAAAGATAAAATGGCACAAAAAATAAACAAATAAATAAATAAATGAGGCCAAATTTCGGACTTCTCATCCCGTATTCAGAAAACGTGATCGATACCATAGTTCCAGCCATATCTTTAGTCTCAAATCCATGGATTCCCGATCGGAAGCAGTACCACGACCACGCAAGCGTCCTTCGCTAGAGAGACTGTCGCGTGACATTTAGGGACATGCCGTTAGAGTTCAAAAAGGTTTGGCAGACCATGTTATCTTATGAAACGGAATCCGATCTTCTTTTGAGTGTAAACATAACTGATGCACTCAATCTTTGCTTCGCTTTGTCCAAGTTGGGTTTGACTGCGTGGAATATCATAATAGTCTCCGTTTTGAGTGCCCTACCGAAAGTGGGTAGACCTCAGCTAGGCAAGATAGGGTTTATAAGCTTGGTTCTACTGCTTCTCAGCTATGAGAACAAGAAAACAACACTTAATAAGCTTCACATCACATCGAAGGTCCGTACCCCCACGAAGACGTCATAGCTGGTGGCGCATGGAAGTCTAGAGCACACGAAGGATATTCAGGAATGCCGTGGTGCGGATGCAGATGAGCGGGGAGAGGGTAGTAGGGGCGTGTACCTGCTTGATAAGGGCAGTATGTCTCTTGGGATATTACTCTTTGAGGAGATGGGTAAGGTGGTAGGTAGCTGCTGTATGAGGCGCCTCGGTCTGCTGATGGATAAGCGCTTCCGGATCGATCTGTAGCTGAGTATAGTCGCTCAGGAGGTTGGGAGGAGCTGATGGTTGTCGAAGACGGTGAACGAGGGTAGTTTAAAGTAAAAGAACATTGTGGTTTAAAAAGAGGCTCGGAATCGCACGAGGTGAAGCCTTTAGGTGACTCCTTCGGCTTCTCGCTTATACTGATGGATCGGGATGGACTTGGGGAAGACTGCGGAGAGGATTCCGTGTCCTTATCCTCCTGCTCAGAATCAGTCGCTGAGCCAGACGTTGTTGTCGCGGAAGCCAAAGGCGGCGACTTCTTGGATTGCTGGCGGTGTTTTGCGCGACGGTTTTTAAACCAGACCTCAAGAAAATAGACACCGTAAGTAATCACTTTTCATCTGCAATAAGCCCAATACTTTATAATAAATCGGGGCCATCGCTAGTATACGACTTGTTGTAATAACGGCAGAGAAATACAGCAAATAGAGTTACGTCATTGAAATAACCCTTAAAAGACTCAGCATAAATAATTGAGCTCGAGGAGGCAAGTACCTGGACACGTGATTCAGGCAAGCCAATTCGTCTAGCTACGTCCTCCCTCATGAAAACATCGGGATATTTGGTTTCTTTGAATAAATTGTCAAGGATCTCTAGCTGCCCTTTCGTGAAAGTCGTTCTCTCTCGTCTTTGCTTGCGCGGGTAGCCTGGAATGAAAATCAACAAACCGAGGTGAGTTTCTTCTACATCATAATTTGAGGAAGTGGCAAACTACTAGGACTACCCTGGTAACCAAAACCGTGAGCATGAAAACTTGGTAGCAGAAACAAAACCGACCTTATTTTACGACTTGCAGAACTTGTTTCCTGCAGTGTAAATTTCTAAAATCTCTTTCTGAAAACCCATAAGAAATTTAATAGACTTTTGCCTCAGGTACAAGTTCCAATCTGCCCGTAGCGAAAAACAACTGAGAAGAGGAAGAATTTCTTTTTCGGCAATCGTCAAAGCGGATTTTTAGAAGGAAATAGAAGAAGTAAACAGATTTATCCAAAGAAATTCCTAAACAGCGTGCAAGTCCAGATCAATGCAAGACGTTCTGAAGACACGAATAACGTGGCGTCACTTACCATAAAAATTTATCGGATAGTGCCCGCTAATTGGAGAGTATGGTAGGTGAGGAACATGATACGATGGTGCACTGTTGTAAGGCCACGTCATGATAGAATGAGGGGCGAGCTCTGAGAAAAAACAATAAGAACATGAAAAAACCAGCTGCGACGCGACTCGCAGAAATAAAAGTTATACGCAGCATCTTCGTGCTCATGTGGTAGGTTACAGTACGATACATGAACAATTGCATGAAAGGCCTACAGTGGAGCTTCCTGCTACCACCCCCTTCATAGAAATATACCTTTTTGTCGTCAAGCCGCCTGTTTTTCTTAAACACACCGTCATTCTCTGCTTTGCATACGAGCACTAATCGGGGGATTAGTGTGTTGAATGTGAGCAGAAATGTTGATTGTCAGGTCTCCCATTCTTCATGAATGTCCTGATAAGCGGGGTAGGGAAGGTCTTAATAAGCAAAGGGTTGGAGAAATTAGTAAAATGAAGTAAGCTATATGGGGTCAGAATAGAAGGGGTAGGAATGAAATGGCTTAGAGCGAGTCGAAAGGGCATATAGTTTTCAGTACTTATCTTATTGAGCAAACTTTTTTGAATCCTTCATAAACACTGAAAACGACTAATACCGAAAAAATGAATAAATTAAGTTCTTGAGTATTACTTTAAACTCCAAATTGTTTAAACCAGAGTTTCGAAGCTATTGCTGGCTCAGAAAAGCCTCTACTAAGAAATTACCAAAACACCTCACAAAGGAAACATGTCTATATGAAGATTGTGTATATCTAGACATGTCCCATGAGCCTCGACTTCGCAAGACGCGGCGATGACCTGATGCTGTTGACAGCAACTTTCAATTCTTTCCGATTAACTACACACGCACACACGTTAATTAGTTCCAAATAATCAGTTTGCACCTGGAAGCACTCTCTAGCACACCTCATAAAATCTCGAGTAAGCATGAGGTACCTCCCTCATAAAATCTTGTTCATCGTTCCGCTTAAAAGCTCTCTTCGTTTGTCGAAGAAGCTTGCGTTGTCTACCATTGGGGCCTTTACTAAAAGTTTTTGGGAAATTTATTACTGATGTGTCAGCATCCCATACGAAAAACCCATAGCGAGCTCACAGACAGCATCAAACTTCCAAGCCAACCTCATCATCCCTCCCCTGGATCCCCGATCCCACAATCCGAGGTGCTCACACAACAGACGTTAAAGGCCATCATCGTGCTTTGGATTGTCTGGATGAACGCTAAGAAATCTGCTGATCAAGCATAAAAGTCGGTCTTTCATAGGAAACGTCTTTGGCGCTTATTGGACTAGCTTTGTAAGATCACATCAAATGCGATCGCAAGAAATCGAAATGGCGTCGCTTAGTACCTAAACTCAGCGTTCCATTGTTTAAGCAGTTTTTTCTGAGGCCAGTAGATAATCCTCAGATGCGAATTAACTTGGCCATGCGCGGATTAGAATGAATTTGTCGAGAGAGTTGAATAGTACTTCAATGCTCTCGATGAACACGTTTGTTTTTGAAGGGAGGATTAATATTAAAAGGTGGTTACAAGTTCTCAAACGGAATGCAAGCTCCGCACCACTCAGCGAAACACTCACAGACACACACAAACGCACCCACGCACGCACACCCACATGCACAAACAGACACAAAGACACATGACGCACCACAGGGAATTGATTGAGAACAGATCCATTTGGAATTTGTTGCGATCAAAAAGTCTGTTAACATATACAAGGGTGAAAACAAGGCTCAGACAACAACAGAACTTTCCGGAAAATAGAGATACTGCTAAAACATTTTTAAATGGTTAGAACTTGGCATGTTTGCATATCTATCTAAAAATTTAAAAGGCCTCATGCCAAGTCAATGAAATACAATGCACAAAAATGGTGACGGGTGATGGGTCCTTTCCTACACTTTCAAACTCTTTCCCACTCTTTCCTACTCTTGCCAGCTCTTTCCAACTTTTTCCTACTCTTTCCAACTCTTTGCAATTCTTTCCTACTCTTTCCTATTTCCTACTCTTTCCTACTCTTGCCAACTCTTTCCAAATCTTTCCAACTCTTTCCTACTCTTTCCTACTCTTTCCTACTCTTTCCGACTTTTTCCTACTCTTTCCAACTCTTTGCAATTCTTTCCTACTCTTTCCTATTTCCTACTCTTTCTAACTCTTTCCAAATCTTTCCAACTCTTTCCTACTCTTTCCAACTTTTTCTAAATCTTTCCAACTCTTTCCTACTCTTTCCTATTTCCTACTCTTTCCTGCACTTTCATACGGCTTTCAACTTATTACTCTTGCGTGAATTCCAAGATAAACACAAATCAGACACTCGCAAGAACGCGCAAACTCACACACTCAGACACGACTGTTTTATTCGCCCTGGGTCAGCAATGACGTGACCTTCAGGGAAGTATATATATAATTGTTATGAGTATACGTGTTTGTTTGGAAATATGTTTGAAAAAGATATTTCTTGGCTTACTTTTTAATGTAAGAATAGTCAAATTTTATAGTCAACGGTAACACCACATCATTACCGCCTCGAATCAAAGTTGAGATGCTGTCAAAAGCGTATGAAGTGCCTTCACGTGCCATTTAAAAGAAGAATTTAGTTGCCCATCTTACCATGGAGACGCCGCAGTTGTCTAAGTGGCCGCCTTTTGAGCCGCGAGTCTTTCGAGAAAGAAATTCGCATTCTTTTCATGAGATCAAACTCACCTTTCGGTAGCTGACCTTTGTCAGTTAAGGAGAATGCTCAAACTGTGCCAGATGAAATAGTCCCGTAATCTCAAAAATTGGATTTTGGGAAAAGTTAAAATTTAAAACCCTCAAAGTCGACTTGCCTGGTAAAAATTCCGTATTTTTTAATTCCTCACGGCCACGGAGTATTGGATTCCTCTCTCTAGTGTCGGCTTTAAGACGAGTATATCGTGGATTGAAGAAACGTAGATAATTTTGTCGTTCAATTATATCTAAGCCCCACCAAATCTCGATCTGGTTAGTTCCTCATCTGCTGGTCTAGTCATAAATCCCGCGACTTTGCGCGCATTTCCATTCTCTACTCGAGTGATACTTCAATAAAACAGACTATATCCGTTTTAAATACAACCTGGCTAAAGAAGTTTTCCCACTCAGCCGGCTCAAAAATTTACTAAATATCGCTGGCTTATCCGTAGGGAGTGTCCAACTTGTTCAGGGATCAGCCGAGGATTAGATATCGAAGCCAATTGAAGCAGATTCATTCTTCATTCCCGGACTCATCTTCGAGCTTTTCGCTGGCGCCAAGAGGTGTTCGAGGTTTGCGCTTATCATAGATAGATTTTGATGACACTCTAAGCAATTGACGTTCTAATTAGATAAATTCAAAGAAACGCCTGTAGCAGTATTTTTTTTATACGATGAAACAGCATCAACTTGCTGTAAGACATGTATCTTGAAGTACAAACACATCAATTCTGCATCAGGAAGGCCGCCAGGTATTGGATTTCATGCTTGAATTTGAATTTTAAAGCTTCGTTATGAAAAATCTGTATCCTGTGCCACAAAGCCAGTGTCTTGAAAACATCAGCAAGTTTGCATGATGATTTGCGTGATGATGTCGCAAGGTTTCCATCGCTGCAAAAACTCACTCTCACAAACGATCATTCGTGAATGACGCTGTCTACTATAACTATCGAAAGTACTTCAGTCCCATGTTGCCTTTGAACCAAGCTGGTTTTCAAGGGAATTTCGGTGACATTCGGAAATCTGCGACATTTGAACTTTGCCATTAAATGGGAAGCTAGTTGCATATGCTCTGGCATGAATGCTGGAGTGTTCTGCCATTCGCTAGCGCCGTTCTTCATGAGCAAGGATAGGCAACTCCCACTGCTCCTTCTGGAAGCAGAGAGTATGTAAAACCACAAGCAAGGCAAATCTAACCGTGTGCAGGATCTTCTTTGGATTCACTGTGTTCTCGTTTATACAACAATTTCATGAAGAGATACAGCATTAGAGAAGGTTTTTTTTAAAACCAATAATACAGAGTTTAAGGTCATAGTTGCATTCGCGAAGAATCGGTTTTCTCTTTCAACATGGCTATTTGTTCTTACATGAACCTTGTGTGAATCAAAAAGCTAGATCTGGGCTCTGCGAACCCGCCGTCTAAGAACACTATAAAGAAAACTGTTTGGTTGTTGTTGTTGTTGTTGTTGTTATTGTTGTTGTTGTTGTTGTGTTTGTTTGGTTGTTTGCTGTTGTTGTTGTTGTGCTTGCTTGTTCCTGTTGTTGGTTGCGATTTCATTTTTGCCTATGGGTTGGATTTTGAGGGAATCACTGTATCACTTTTTTATACCCAACAAATATTTTTTCAAGCCACCAAGAGTAAAATAATTAACTAGAAATATAAATGTGAGATTTTAATGCATTAAATTTGCAGGTACATCTTTTTCACCTCAGTTTAAGATGTTAAGCCTTATGGTAACCGGCAAAGATAGGTTGCATACCTTCTGCGGAGGAAAGTCGCACATGCCACTGTGACAAAATCCTTTGCTAGACAATCATTTTCACCAAGCACATGCCTCATGAAGCTACCGACTCCAGTTTAGAATTAGCTAAATCATGATTATTATGGAAATTAGGAAGTAAATAAAGGATGTCGATGAAGTTCATTTGAAATACCACTAACAAAGAATGTGAAAATATTGCAGCTTATTAATTGAGAAAGCGAAAAGGGGAGATACACAAACATATAAACATACACGCACTCAGGCACACACGCACACACACACAAACAATTACTGAAGGAAATCTCAACAGGCAATCTTGAGGCCACCCAAGAAGAAAAGGCTGCAAGCACAACGTACTTTTCATGGCTGCGTTTTTCCAAGGAGCATTTCTAAGAATATGGCAGATATACCCAAGAGGGCTTTGAAATACCTGATCTTACGAAGCTTCTAGTAGTTCGTATGTAACTTGCTTGGAGGCTTCATTCCATCCATGCCGTTCCCCACCCCTCCAATTAACTATGAGAGGGCTGGTCTAAACATATCAGCCTTCTACCTTTCCAGTGGTGATAATCTTAAATACCTTTAATGGGGACAGACACGTATATATATATATATATATATATATATATATATATATATATATATATATATATATATAGTTAAATTTCTATGAAGATTTAGGTAGTGGGCGATTTCATTATCGCAAGTACGTTGTATCGTGATCTCTAATGATATACGTCGCCATTAACTCTAGGATCTACCATCTCGTTCAGAACTCGTTAGGTGTAATTCCCTATAGACCGGAAGCAAAAAACTTCGATGAGAATCTAGTTGAATAAGAAAATCGGTAACACTTACAAGCTCCACTATGAAGAAAACTATGGTAAGTTACTCTGAGATTCTTCTTCCTGTGATGTGACCCAGTTATCAGCGATTCTGCACCTTCATCAATCATCAATTACTTCACTTGCAGTTCTGCAAACGAAACGCTCTACCTAAATTCCATAGGAAAGATGCTGCCAGCTCATGTGGATGAACAGACTTGGAAAATCTCTTATTTTTTTTGTAGTCTAAAGTGCAATGAAGACCTTGCTAATGCGCGTTTAGTTAAAGAAAAACTTATGAACAATCCAGGGTGTTGTGTTTGAATAATCGAGTCCAGCTGAGTGATGCTCAAATCCTCCAGATTATTAGTTAAGCAGCAAACAAGGAATCCGTTGCCTTCTTCAGTGGCGGCAATTCTTTGACGAACGTGGAACCATCCAAATCGGGATGTTTGACTTGGGACCAAACGAAATCGCATCACAATCGTTTACAACCGGGGAACAAAGGCTCGCCTAGGCGTTGCATTCAATTGACAATCGCTTCTTGTAAACTTGCGAGACTTCTGCTGTGAAGGCGAAAAAATAGACTTTGAAGTAGACAAGAGACGTTTGGAGGCCGGTAGTGGTTTGGTACCTTACATGGTCTCACAACACAAACTAAATTTATGAATTGAAGCGCAGACAACTCCCTGGCTAGAGTTCCATAGCTATTTTGTTTGGGGGTTAAATACATGATCGATGATCGAGTACAAAGGAAGTGATGGGTTTCTTAATGGATAATCTTCTAACTAAGACCCTGTGAGAAAGACTTAGTTAGGCTGTTGAAGGACTGAAATCAAAGGACCTAGGGATCAACTTATGGGAATATATTTTCTTGTTCCAAGTGACGGGCGAGCATCTAATTGGAATAACAAGATTGAACCTATTCAAATCTTTTGAAGGATGCTCCTTATCATGTAGAAGTTAAGTGCCATTCTTGAAGACTTTTCCTCACATAAATTATCAGCCTTTTCCAGACTATCCCAAATAGAAAAGAATAATTTAAGAGCATTCAAATTTACTCACATCCTGCATAAGCAGCTTCAGCAAAACGATATGTCGTGACGGTAGCTTCTTACAATTGACTGGCTCTATTGACAGTCAGCATCGCGTTCTTGATAAACAACTAGATAGCAACCAGTGATTAAACGTGCGCACACAAACATTGCACACAGAAAGTGCGCGCAGAAGCATTGCAGCTGGGAACTAAACCAGCAATTCTCGGTGATCTGAGGCAACCAGTTAGCAAGTTGTAGCTGGTATACTTGTGTGGTTTAGTTGCAGGTAGGCTAGCCTAAACCAGGCTGGTCTAAGCTTTGAGCTGCTTTTAAAGATTTGATGCAATCAGGGTTTGCATTGCAGAAAAGTTGCTTGCGAGCAACGTGGATTCACGAGTTAACGCGGGGTAAGGGGAACATCAGACGGTTGAGTAACAAATCAGTAAGAACCAGTAGCCACTGCTATCCTACTTTTACACGATATTTTCAAAGTCTTCTCGTATTTGCTTGCATTCCTCTGACTCATATTTAACAGGGCCTTAAGTTTAATTCTGACGGATCAGAAAATGAAATAAGACGCTAGTAAGTGGGAATGTTTTTACGGTACTTCTGTCGGGTGTCCATTTTTTGGCATTTTATTCTGTGACATTTATCGTGTCTCGGGTTGAGTCACTTCGCGTCTTTTCTTTACGAGTGAGATCCAGACGAGGAAAAAAAAAACGATTTGTGGCCAAGGAAAATAAAAGCCTAAGTACATCACCAACCTTTTGTAAATTCGTAAACGCAATCATCTACAAACACTTGATGGTGCTCAAACATTGCTCTGAGTATCATGAAGTTACTGAATCCAATGCAGCGCATGCAACGTGCCTTCTTTCCAGTGCAACATGGAGCAAGACCAGGCTTCGCCCGATCTTCAACTTCAAAGTCTAAATTTGTTTTCTGAATGTTGGATGCCGTATTAGCATCAATCTATTCAAGCGCAATACCGAAATTAAGAAATAATTAGCTATGTTATCGAAGTTTATACTATATATAAACATTAATATATAATCATATATATGTATATATATATATAATATATAATTATATATAAAAGATATATTATATTATATTATATATATATATAATATATAATTCATATAATAGTTATATTATATATAATACATGACAAGAGCTTAAAATAAGTCAATATACACGCGCTTGTCATTAAAGTTTTGAAAAGGCGCTGCAGTGAAACGAAAGCAGATTTCATAGTGGGTGATTTGTTCTTACCACTAGTGCTAAAAAAACTCCACCAGAAAGCTCTCAATTACATGGCGTATTTTGGTATAAACTTTCCTGTAGTCTATAGGAATAAAATAAGTTTAACTCCTTCCAAGAAAACTTGTGCTTTGCATTCATTAAGATCAAGTACACGTAAATTTATACTTACTCGAATCATTAGGCATCGGCTATCACTCTGATTTTGCGGTTTAAAAAAACATAGGCTGATTAAAAAAGCAAATTCAACAGTTGCCCCGACGTATGCCATAAAAAGTATCCAGTTAATTGAGGGGCAAAAACACTTAGGAAAACTGCTACGTTAAATTTGCACGAATTTTGTATCGTGAGCCTCGGTTAAGCAGAAATGACATCATGAAACTATTTTAGGGTCATGTATTGATTTTTATGGAAACTCCTTCGGACATGTCACCATATAACTGGAAATGTAATATCTTTGGAGTGGGATAGTCGTCGCCGCGTCCGAATAATTGGATTAGCTTGCATAGTCCGCTTATAACTTCAGTAATTCCATCTTAAGCCAGCCGACCTCCTGGTATCCATGATTTGGCCAGACTTAGTTTACATGTTGAGTTAATATGTTGAGCTGTGATAAAGCTATCTACTTCATTAGCAGTGATTAAGCCGCAGCAAGACGCGATTAAAGAGCTAAAAAGCATGTCTCTCGAAAGGAAAGAATGGTGCTCGTCTCCGAGCAAGCAGGCGAAATCCTTTCAACGGTCGTGCCGCGTTTGAAAGAGATTTAATATAGCTAGTAGTAGGGCGATGCAGAGGCAATGTGTTTAAATCTTTCTTCTTTGATCGGCGTCGAGATTGGATTAGAAGACCAAAGGTATCATTTTTAACTTAAGCTGGATTTGAAGCTGATACGCGCATTCGGTGAAAGCTAATGGAGTAGCTTTTTGTTGTGACGATCTTAATGAGATTTTGCAACGGATCTTTTATGACGATGCCGAACGTGCGTGGATCATCAAAATAAAAATTTGGCCGTTCTTTCTTCACCTGATTCTAAGATAAAAGCGTATCCCTTTTCATCATGTGCACTGGCCCAAATCCTCACATCGATCAGAATAATAAGCTGGAGCAAACTTTGCATCCAAAACGAGCGCGCTATTCTGTAATGAATGCTGAAGGTTAACCTCGCATGAATGCGTCTTGAAAGTATTTGAATTAAAATGCGTGTTTTTAAAGATCAATATTGATTTAAGCACGATTTCTTCCCATCAATGGTAAATTTCTAGATGGTTTTTCTCAACATCCAAAAGGGAATATTTTCAAAATATTTTACAATAATCTACCAGCATTTGATCTGGGCATTATTTGACTCGGGAAAAAATCGCAAAACTATAGTTTTTCGTGCTTTAGAACCTGGATGCATCCTGCTCCGTAATTATTTCAAGTATATTTTCATTTGCCTGAGTTCCAGCAAGAGGCTACTGTTTTGTCTCATAATGTTTGTTTCCTGTTACTGTTTCTTGTGTTGTTGTTAGTGCGGTGGTTTACGTGTGTTTGTGTCATTAAGTTTTGTGTTTGAGTGTTGTGTATTGTTGAGTTGTATTGTTATGTATTGTATTGTTGTATAATAAAGGCTTTCGAATGAATTATTTTTTTTATTGCCGTATGGCATTGTCATAATATTGTCGTGCATTAACTAATGTATGAATTTACATTTTGCATTGCATTCTATATATTTGTCAGCCTCCTTCTGCCTCGATTCTTAATTCTGAAAAATTTTAGCCCCATTTGAATTACAAAATAAAAAATAAAAAAATTTGGAAGAAATCTTACAGGAAGCATGTAGGAGGATATTTACCGGCGTGAGGCAATATGCCAAACTTCGTGGATCGACTTTGATAAAAAAATTTGTTGCCGCAGGAGATGCTCGCAGGTCATGCGCGAATTCGCTATGGAGTATTTCCACGCTTTGAAGCCAGCACTAACTACCATGCTGCATATATTCAACGAGAAATTAAATATTTTCAGAATTATTACATTTTACGAGAGGATATTCATAAGCTATAAACTATAGTCTTTCGTCCTTATCTAGGTTTGTGCACTTACAATGGAATGGCCGCGTCATCTCGCGTCATATAGGCATCACCGAATGGATCATGGGACGCCCTGCAGATGCCGTTATACTGCATAAATCTTTAAGAGCGATCATCCTACAACTTAAATCCAAGTAGTGACCGGATTGCCCTGCAGAATGTTTAAAGTGCAAATTCAATAATCAGCAGTATCAATTTCGTTATCTAAACTCAATCAGTGCCAACAGAAAGTCAGTAGCGAATTGGGTTTTAACTTCCTTGCTCATAGCAAAGACGCGTTTTTCCCTGTAAGAATAATTAGCAAATGCTTCCTATGTGAAAGAGTGCATACTGAGCTGCTGAGAACAATGTGAGCTGTTAAAAAGTAAGCCCTGAACCATGTTTACATTTCTGTAATGCTTGCTTGGTAGACAATACCTAACGCTGGATTTGTATTAGTCGCTCGATTCTTAGGTTCTGTTCCTGAGAAGCTAATGACCCTATATTCAATGTTTGTCATGGGCTGAAGCAACAGATGCGCTTGATCTCAACATCGAACGAAAAATGGCATCCGTTACAAACAGATTTCGATGCGGGATGAATTCGTCGTACAGGTCGACGTCTTCACCCAAGCCATGTGCAGACTTTCAGGAGAAGATCGTGAAAAATGACTAAGTTGGGAATAGTTAGGACCGAAAGATTCATAACGCAATGTAAGTTCAGTACTTAGAACTGAGTCCATGCGTTCACAATAGCAATTTTATATATCTTTAGAACAGATTAATTGTGCTCCAATTTTTGAAACATGTTTACAAATTCTTTCTGTGGTACGTCTTCCAGCTTTGCTGCACACAAAATCTGCTACTTCAAATCGTGAGAATGAAGAGCAAGGCAGAGGTACTAGCCATGATTTTTTTAAAAAATGTTTTGCAATACTTTCAGCTGGGCTCTGATCTGGTCATTCAATTAAGTTCATCCTTCAAATTTGAGAAAACAACAGGGTTTGCGTTAATACTTTCACCGGCTAATAATGAAAATCTTACATCTTGGCTAAAAACGCAAGTTAACTACTGCGCATACGTTCTTAAAGCTTTTGCGGTAAAATTTTACAATTTGAAACTCACCTCACAAACGAGAGCATCTAGTTGCTTATCTAAAACACGGGTGACCACAAAATGGATCGTCGAATTTAAAATATGCTGGACCCATTCGACGATTGGCGGGCGTGAATTCCAGAGTTTCAAAAAGGTTTTCTTTGCCTACACTACTTCCTTATCTGTTTTATGTAAATGTGAACGAGAATACTGCTTTATGATAACCCAAGTCTGAATTCGAAATCAATAACTAGTTGTCTAAATGAGGAAGGTGCGGCCACAAAATTGCACTTAATTTTCAAATTGTTTATCTTTCTAGTCGATTGTCGTGAAATCGGCAAAGGTATTCAATTTTAATTCTTTTTTTTTTAGCATTTAAAGCGCAAAAATCTCAGTTTCTAGCTAAAAAAAAAAGAGCAAGTTCAAAACGAAGTGAAGAAGTTGCACCAACAACACATGGCTAAGCTTTTTTTTCTTCGAAGCAACTGGTCTCCAAGACGTTGGACCTGATGCTGCGAATTTAATGGTGAATTAGGCTTTACCGAGGGTCAGCGATCCTCTACGCATTTCAAACGAGCTAGGTAACTTAATAACGCTTGACTTGAACAAAATCAATTTCGTAAAACACACTGACATGTTTAGGCATCAAAAGATCGTCATTCTCCATGGAATCCCTGGATCAGGAAAAAGCACGTTCTGTGTTTCTCTTATAAGCGAATGACAGGCAGGACGTTTGTGGAAAGACGAATACGACTTTATTTTTATGATCAACGTAAATAAAATTGTAAAGTTCATGAGCGAGGGACCTTTCACACTTCAACGCGCTTTAAATGTTTTGTACCCGAACGTTTTCATTCACATAAAACCACAAGATCTCAGTAAGTCTCGGTACCAAATCATGGTCGACGTTTTGGAACAGTGCGATATCGAGAAGATTCGCTCCAGTGCAGAATCGCATACGGTTGAGAATATTATTAAGGAGGTAATAATAAGAGCTACCAGTTGTGACAGACTTGTTATTCGAAGACCAACATCATGTCAGAAACTTGGACAGACTATCCTTAGCGACACTGACGTTGAGTATCTGGAAGTCTTAGAGTTGTCCGAGCACCAGGTAATGAAGTTGACCTTGTGCGAAGCAGACAAAAGTAGAGCATGTATATTGTGGCAGCGAATTAGGGAGAACATAAGCTTGCTTGGTTAATCACGGTTGCCATTGCTCGCCGATATCATTGGCACCGTGTTAAGTACAAACGCGTCAGTTACGATTGAAACCAGAACAGAACTGTTCGTGTGGGCTTACACCGTGTATGAAACTCGTCATCTCTAAAAGCAACGCGCGTTTGTTGACATCAGTTCATACGAGAAATTGTTCAGCTACGAGATTCTGATAGACGCGTTGACGAGGCTCGGAAAGATTGCTTTTAGCAATCTCACAACTAGGAGCACCTTCTTCGAAAGTGACGAATTTTTTGATGCCACGGAAGTCGCCTCGGAGCTCACTATCCCATTTCTCGTTCGCCGTCAACAGTTTCTTGAATGGGCACACGGAATTTTCAGATAATTTTTTTGCTGTTATTTACGTGTTTATTGACCACCAAACTCCGGAATATTAAACCGTTAACTTGAAGCATTTACATAGAATTCTTCCATTTCTTTGCAAATTCCTTGGAGCCGCCTCACAAAAAACTAGCTCGAGGAAAAGTGTGCAGGATTTTGTAAAGCCGTTAATGAAAAAGTTTAACATTAGCCCTTCCGCCAAGCATCCCCATATCAGAGTCAGCAAAGCTTTGTCGGACACTGATAAATATCTTCATATGAGCTCACCCTTAGCGTGTCAGAACTCGCCCTTGCTAAACGACACCGCACTGGCTTGGAGCAATGACGCCGTCCTAGTAGCAAATGACCATCACATCCTCGACCAAATCTTGTTCTTCTTGAAACACTTCAAACGATCGATTAAATGTTTACTATCAGACCGTCATTCGCCGTATGTATAAAGTTGTTTGACAGCATAGCTGGTCATTCAAGGTTTAAAAAGCTCTGTTTGTGCAACGTTGAGGTGGATTGTGCACTAATGTGCTTTCTCGCTTCTGTGCGATACAAATTGTTGTGTTCCAGACAATTCGCATTGCGAGCGTAGAATGTTCGGCAACTTTAAATTCAACTGTACAGGACGCTTGCATATGTAAAACGCTTCGACTAAAAACGCTCTACTTGTGCGACTGCAATATGAACAACGAAGTGATGAACAAACTCTCACCAGTCAGCTGCTTAATTCCAACGGTTGTGTTCCTATGGATTCTTATCATGAGTGTGGAATGCTGGGAAATATCACATAAAGTTGTGCAGGGCGCCCTCAAATGTAAAACGCTTCGACTCGAAAAGCTCTGTTTGTACGACTGCGGTTTGAACAAGGACATCATAAACAAACTCTCACCAGCCATCTGTTTGATACCAATCGTTGCGTTTTCGTTGCTTCCTGACATGAATTTCGAATGTAAAGAAATTTTTCGTCAAGTTTTGCAGGACCCTCACAAATGTAAAACGCGTCGACTTGCGACGACTAATTTGCGTGCCTGCAATTTGAACACCGAAATGATGAACAAACTCTCACCAGTCATCTATTTATTACGAACTGTTGTTTTTGAATCGATTCGTACCACGAGTGTGGCATGTTGGGAAATTTTACATAAATTTTTTAAGGGCACACACAAACACAAAACACTTCGACTTAAAGCACTAGTGGCAACTGACTGTAATCTACCTTAAGTTACAACTGATTAGCTGAGCGGAGTTGGGGTTCGAGTGGAATTCGACTATTCGGAGTTCTAAAGTTTGCTTGCGAAGCCTACCTGATATAGCGCAAAGCTTTATAAATAAAATTCACGCGAGCTCTGAACCGAAAGAAGAACATCAATGTATTTAAATCTGTATTTAGTGCAAAAAACTTAACTCGGAGTACCATGTTCACGACTGTGTCAACTTATTGGCGATAATGACGATGGCGTTGTTGTTGTTGCTATTGCTGTTGTTGTTGTTGTTGATGATGATGATGATGATGATGATGATGATGATGATGATGATGACGCTGATGATGATGATGATGATGATGATGATGATGATGATGATGATGATGATGATGATGATGATGATGATGATG
>QQSS02195635.1:0-12647 GCA_003687565.2 Craspedacusta sowerbii
GGTGTGGTTGTGTTATAGAGATATATATATATATATATATATATATATATATATATATGTGTGTGTGTGTTTGTGTTTGTGTGTGTGTGTGTGTGTGTGTGTGTGTGTGTGTGTGCGTGTTTAGTTATAGCTCGACTTTCGTATTCTCATCGTTTTTATTTCTTTTTGTTTTGGCCTTGCCTTTTTTGCGTGATTGTTCGTCTTGTATTGTGTGATTGGTCAATGCCCACATTTTCATCTATTGTTCCTATAGTCTTTTCGAGCATAGTGATAGTTTTTGGCAAGATCTTGTTCGGATTCGTGCTTGGCAACGTGGCGTCGATATTGGCGAATTCGGGAGCCCTGCGCGTCCAGTTTGAGGACCGATTCTCGGCCGTGCTGTCGCACATGAAAAGCCAGCGTATTCCCGCTGATCTTCAGTATCGTGTCGTTGGCTTCTTTGAGTACCTCTGGGTCCGAAATCGGTGAGTAATCAAGCTCAGTTTGTAATTGTCCACTGCTTGGTGATGGAGATCGGCTTGTGTGCGATCGGCTACCTCTTGCGATAGAGTTTGCACTGATTCTTGCCAATGCATCCTTATAGGGGATCGAGTAATGATGGAATATTCCACGATATGCCGAAGTGCATGCACGGTGAGCTCTGTCTAGAACTGACCGGCTCACTATTAAGGAAGGTTCCACTGTTCAAAGACTGCGAGTTGCCGTTCCTGCGTCAGTTGTGCACATCCATGCAGCTCATTCAGTCCAGACAGAAAGAGTACATCACCAGAAAAGGTGATATCGGTAGCGACATGTTTTTCATCAAGAAAGGGGAGGTTTGTACTAATTCACTCGATGGCATACTCGGCATGAGCCGAAGTCGTAATGTTCTCTCCTGTGGTCGTTGTCGTTGTTATTGTTACTTTAGATAAGCAACTCGCCATGTAGCGCCCTGCCCCGTGCTTGCTATTTACGATCTAAGAGCATGTCTGCACTTATCCGCGATAATTTTTTTTTTTAAGAAAATGTTTTTGCAAATGTTTTAGATGTTGTTTTTGTTGCTGTTGTTTTGTTGTGTTTTTTTATCTTGTTTTGTTTGTTCTTTGCACAGCTTATTGAAGTAGCTTATTGTTGTTTGTGCTGCCAAGAAATGACCTGCGAGAGAAACTGATTACGCGTTTGAAAACACGTGGGGCGTTGCACGTGCGGCAGGCGGTTTGGAATGCGCGCGTGCCACTGAGGCAGCTCGTGCGGCGTGCTGCAATGGACATTGGTACAGATCCGCTCTGCGGCAGCTACGGTTTTGTTGTTAGCTAAATTCCCCTCCTGTGTTAGAATTATGGCATGACAATAGCGATCACATTGCCGGCTTCGTTAAATTTTCTTGTGGCGATTTGCTAAAATCGTGTCCTCTGCTCTACCTCTAGGTGGAGATACTTGAGGAGGACGTGTCGAGTAACCAGCACGTCAGGGACAGCATCAATAAACGGCGCTTCGCCCAGAGCTCCACGCGCAGGCGCAAAAGCATCCACGTTAGCACTCGGCGCGTGTGCCTTCTTAAGGATGGCGACTTCTTCGGAGAAGAGTGCCTCTTCTTTCAGTTGCCGCGAAAGTGCACTGCTCGCGCGATCACGCACGTCGACATGTTTTGTCTGAGTCACGCTGAACTCCAAGAAGCCATGCTCTCGTACCCTCAAGAAGCGGAGCGTGTCCGCAATAACGCTACCTTCGCGTCCTCGCAAGCCACCAGCTGTTAGTCCGTATCGCCAACCAAGTGTTTAGTCTTTGTGTGCGTTTGAAGTACTTTAACTAGTTGTTCTGTTATTTTATGGAAGATTTTGTCTCTTTCCGTTCAAGTCCGCTGGGCAGGACGCTTGTACATTAAATGTTAGTGAGTGGCTTCTGGGCAAAAACGCGTGTGGCATTCTTAATTTCATTTGAGATAAATTTATTCCTTTCTTGACTGCGCAATGCATGATCACATATTTATTTTAAGCTCGTTGGGTGTTGACGTTGTGTACAATGCAGCTGAAGACTTTAATAAAGCGTTCTTTTAACGATTTTTTGCTCAGACTTAGTTATTGGCACGATCTTCTATTGCTGCCTCGTAGATTTGAGAAAATTTGGCTGAAGAAGCGAAGTTAATCGGCAAAATAAACCGACCAAAATAAACCGACACCTGTCACGCTCATGGCCCTTATCAAGGCCTTCTTTTGCTAAATAACTCTTGCTGATGCTATCGGCTTCGGTTTTCAATGCGACCGGTGAAAAAACGCTGAATTTTTTGGAACCTAATTTTGAACTGGCTTAACCTTTCCCCTGCTAGTCAGAGCGCTATGGTTACAGAACGTTAATTTTGAACTGGCTTAGCGTTTCCCCTACTAGTCAGAGCGCTATGGTTACAGAACGTTGCTCGACTGAAATGCAATATTCGCGTAAATATATGTTGCAAATCCGAGTTCTGTTTCAGGTTTAAGCTTGCTCTACAAACACCGAGCTTGACGCATTATGGCGGAGCAACAAAAGGAGTGGGAAATGCCGCTTTGAAACTTTCCGTCTGTGCGGTGGCTATCCACGTTTAGGGAATGGCCTTCTGCTTGACGCCGTGGTTCTCCTGCTCGGTTTTTTGTTTCAGCTTCCGCCTGGTTATATTATCTTTCAAGCTGTGGAGTCTTTGCATGTAAGATTGCACTGTGCTCTTGCGTCGCCTTTGCTGCAGACGATCAGGCGACAGAACAAATCGTACGCTGGACGATCTTTCTTCGTCTGTTCCACGGGAAAAGTGAATCGCACGTAACTCGATTGACGTTGTAAAATTTGAACGCCTGGTTTTGCTGGGCATCTAAAAAATGCAATAAGGAAGCATGAAGATCAATAGCGCGAAAAGTGCTTTAGAAATCTGACGTATCACCAGCATGATATCGTCAATATGACTTGCAAGATTAGTGCATGTCAAAGGCAGATGTTGCTTGCAGTGCAATCCATCGGTATGGACGGTAGTTGTTAGCTCAATATTGCCGATCTTAGGAACGCCAGTTATATCCTGTCTGGTTTGATGATTAAGCAAGCTTAGCTTTGCGCAACTGTCTTAGGGACGCCATACTCTTTTGTCCCAACTCAGATTCTCGGCATTTGCTCTAACATGAATTGAGTTGCCAGAATCGTGCAATCTTTAACTGGATGATTTGACAAGCTTCAAGTATAATACTGTGCCCGAAAGGCAGACAAGATCGTCTTGCGAGTATGTAAATATTGTTCGGGTGGCGTTAATAAACGAATCCGGAACCTATTGATGAGCTTAGTGGGTTGAGCCTTTCCTTGCACCATTGCCTTTGTGTTCAGCAAAGTAATTCTCGGAAACATCTTTTTGTTCTTATATGGTACCTGCAAACTAGATAGGAAAACAATAATATCCTACCCGTTTTCAATAAGCGACGCTCTCCTTTCCAGAGTTCCATTGGTATTTTTACTCAATCCGCAAGTTTGCAGCATTAATTTCCCTCCCTCTCGCCCGTACGTCCGACCGGAGGTAATAGCTACGTACACGTATCCATCAATGATGCTCTCGCTTAGGTCGGTGGTTGGCAGAACGCCACCTTTGCGTGTGGTGAAGCGGAGAAGGAATTCGTCTGATGTCCTCTTCCTCCCTGAAGTGGTGACGAAATAAGAAGTAACCGCTCGAACTTGACGCGGATACGCACAGGCAACTAGCCAGGCGCGGATGCGTCTCGCGATGACTCCACTTCGGCGAAACGCGACTATGTTGTTCGTCATCACCACGTTTTCCCCGAGGATTTTCACGCGCGTTCCGCACGCGTTGGCAACTGTTTTGAACGTGACATGGCTGCTGTTTTCGGAGGCCTTACATGACGTGTCGCTTAGACTGAGCTCCGATACTTGATAGCCGATAACTGGTTTTCTCGCAGCCACTTCGAACCACGTGGGTCCGCAAGTAACAGTTATGACGGGGCTACAGTACTTGCAGCAAATTGTCTCTCGGTACTCCTGTTTTGAACACACGTCTCTGTCACACTGAAACGCTGTGGACCGAATGCTTCCTAGTGAGGTGCACGAAAATCGCACGCAGTCGGATTCCCATACTGTTCCAGAAGGCACGAAGTATCTTCGCTGCTGGTCGAAGCAGGGAAGTGTTGATGACGCGTTCAGCGGCAGCATGCCTGCGAACAATTAATAAAACAATATAAGCTGAACAGGGTATGCAACTTTAGAAGCTTCAAGTGAAAAAAAAATCGTCACGAAAATGAAATAAAATAGAGATTCAGGGTTAAGCTGAAAAAAGAGGGAGGGAAAGAGGAAGAGAGAGAGAGAGAGAGAGAGAGAGAGAGAGAGATGCCGCCAAAAGACACTTTCATACAAGCGGACAACGAGAAGGACTGACACAAAATAAGGTCGGTAGGATCATAAGCACGCACTTACAAAAAAGACATTTACACTAACATATTGAAAGTTGCTTGGACAGATTGATTCGCAAGGAGCAAAATGCAAGCAGGAAAAAAATGATGATGGGAACAGACCAAAAAAACCAACTCGCAGAAAGCAATGACCAGATGTGAGCGAGAGCTGGTTTCACGGATTGGGTTATTGCTTTTTCCTCTGCTTCTGGGAGCTTTTCATACTTAGAGACGGAGCCTGCTTTCAAATTCCCTAACAGCGATGAGGGACCTTATCAAATCCCCTACTGATGAGGCATATTACGCATAACACGGGAGGGAACGAACCTGTACTTTCTAAGCATAACTTGGTCGTTACCCCGGCCGGACTTCGACACCCCAGACTTGGCTTGCAGTAGCCCTTACCCTCTCCACACTGCTCATAAAGACCTCGCTCACAACCCAGGCAGCAGCGGCACACCAATGCCTTCAAGCTTCTGATTGCATCTACGGGCAGCTCATCGGCCACTGTTAGTGGTTCTGAAGATTTGAAGCACGTGGACGGAGTCAACAGCGAGCATAGTCTAGCTGTGCACGCTCCACATAAAGATTCCTCAGCGGCAAAGATTGGACTCGATCGAACAGCTGCTACGCTGGCGAACCATAATAAATATAGTAATCGGTCTACATATTCGAATCGCCACGGCATATCTTATCGCACCAGTCTCCTTCTTATAGTCCTAATGTCTAAGAATGTTTAGCCCCGGGTAAGTAAATCTTAGCTTGAACATAAGCTGCCTTGCGGAAATTTTCAAGTATTTCGCACATCGTTAGACCTTCGTCGGAATGGGTATTCTCGAACATTCTTCGTGCCAGCGTATGAAATACATCGCTCTCCTGTTCTTGCCTTGTATCATGCCAGAGTGCGCAATCGTCATCCGAAATTATGGGAAATCTTATTCCTCGCTATGACTTCCGCGGTCAACTTATAGAGTGGCGTGCGGAGACTATTGGCATGTAGGCAGATTAAGCGGGCAAATATTTCGCTCAGATCACATTGCAAACTCGTATCCTTTCTTTGCAGAGCGCTGCTCAAATGTCGGTAAAACGCGAGACATCTGTACTGCGTTTAGTCACCCCTAAACTAAATCACACTCGGAGATACAGACGTATGTGCCACGTATCTCCCATAGAAAAAGGTGCCAATGCCTTTTTTCATAGACATGTGGAGTTTTTTTACAGATACATCGGTCCCTTCAATCGAGGATTGACTGGAGCAGCAGGCTAACACAATGTTCTGTCAGTACACGTCGAGAGCTTGGATCTGAACCACACTCATAATTTCTTCATCTACCTTTACAACTTTCCAAGAAAGAAAAACAACTCAAGGCCTTAATGTCTTTGTTCTTTGCTCTGAGTAATTGAGAATTGTAGCTATGACTATTACTTTCGTACCTCCTTGCAATCACAATTAATGAAACCATTAACGTCTTAATGATCAAGGCGTGGAGAGCCTTGAACCCTGTTGACTATAAATAACCACTTATTTTTTTCTTTTGTAGCTGATTTCCTGTTACTTTCGTAACTAGCACACTTATTTTTTTGTATTGAACAACAACAACGATGCATTTTCTCCTCGAATACACGTTACATAAGTAATCAACTCCATAGAAGCAATGCAGTTATGAATAACCATGTTAATCGTAACAAATGAATTTTCTTGAGAAGGAGACACCTTCTTTAGCACGGCGCTAATGGGATACAATT
This sequence comes from Craspedacusta sowerbii, assembly GCA_003687565.2. Classification (NCBI taxonomy): domain Eukaryota; kingdom Metazoa; phylum Cnidaria; class Hydrozoa; order Limnomedusae; family Olindiidae; genus Craspedacusta; species Craspedacusta sowerbii. Next base: position 6,138 of record QQSS02195635.1, read on the forward strand.
GGATATCGTATTTGTCAATGCTAGCTTGAAGCGCCTTGAGTTTGTTAATTTTTTCACGAATTTATTGCGCACGGACTTACGACTTCTTTAGATCAAACACAACAAGATGAAGGTCCGAGGTTTAAGCTTATATTGCATGCTTCAGTATGGTCAAAGCTCAGTGTTAATGAACTGTTACAAGTGCTACTTCAAACTAGTCTTAACGCTGCTCGCAAGGTGGCGCTGTAAACCAGGATTCCAGGAGGCATCCTCAAACTGATTAGCCACGGCTTCAGAGGCATGTCTCCTTCCCAGGAAATGCTCAGGTAGTACAATGTATTGTTCATTAGGCAGATTTCTTGTCTACAAATTAGAAACGGATGAATATAGAGTGTTCAAAACATTAGGAATTCATTAGGAGTCAGTTTGTAAACTATTTGATATCGGGTGATTTCGTAGAAACTTCTTAAGTTACATTTACGTAGAAAAGGAGATTGTAGATGTTGTTTTTGCTGTTGCTGTTGTTGTTGTTGTTGTTGTTGTTGTTGTTGTTGCGAAGGATTGTACTGCATGCATGGAAAATGCAACATTCCACCGTCAAGACCTCGACTGGTGTGCAGCTATCCACGACGATTTGCGCATGTCGAATCACGTTCGAAAATCAGCGTGAAGATTTGCGCATCCAAACTTTCTGTTAAGAAATATCGTGAAGAGCTGTGCATTTCAAAACGAGTTGACACATAAGCAAGAGCCGCTGCTGGTTCCTTGACGCAAACCAAAAGATTCTTGCATTCGAATTTACAAGTTACGTCGCGAAGTGGTTTTTGTTTCGCAGCAAACCGTGGAGGTTTGTGCATTCGAATCAGAAGCAAAACCGCGTTCGAAAAGTTTTCTCCGCAAAGATTCGGCGTTGACAGACATCTGATGTTCGACATTGGAAATCTTAAAGGTGCGTTACACATTTATGGAATTAAACAACGAACTTCTATACCTTGGAATTTAGTTTCGACTACGACTACGTTAAATCCATCTATAGGAGGAACCAGTTCGTAACGCTTTTTTTTTAACTTATAACTAAAAAACTTTAAAACGTTCAAAATTTACAACTTCGATTTAGTGGGCAGAGTAAGCCTAGTCGGTACAGTTGTAACTCTTCTTCAAGTTTATGCTTTCTGCCACTAAAGAAGCTCGCTATGGGCGTATTTCAATGATTTGAGACATGGCAAACCTGTCGCCTGTTCATACGTAGAACATGTAACCAGTAACCACACTCAATTTGAATATTTAGAATCCTTTTTATGTAACCTAAAAATCGCCGTAACATGAGATTGATAATTACCTTGTGAAAAAAAAAACAGCTCGTTTTAATTTCAAAGACAGGTTTTGACAAAACCATTGTCATTTTCGACTTAACCAAACAAACTTGATAACGATATTTATACGAAATAGGCGTCAATACTCTATGGCTATAAAAATCGCGCTGTCATTTGTGCATAAAACTCCCTGCAATTCAAGCCAGTATTGAATCGGCATAGCTTTGAAGTCTTGCTCCGTATAGTGCAATATTTAACCACGCAGAAATCATCGCCCGTGCATATTTGTGTCGCCACTTCGATGAAGACCTAGACTACTTACAAAAAGAAGAGAATTACTGACAAAAGTCAAAATTCGCACTCGATTCTGATTTAAAGCTCCTAAAAAGCAAAAAGCTCACTTATTCCTATTCTAGCAGACTGTGTGATATGGGAAGAGCCGACTGTACTGGCAATAGATTGATATTAGCGACATCACATAATGTGGCCCTTTTGGCAGTTTGAAGTAGCTGAAAAACGCGAGATCAAGTGCGGAAAAATCCGTTCGTTCTAATTTAATATAAGTCTCGCATTATATGTGGCTAGATAAACTGCTGATATCCAAAACAAAAAGCAGCTCGCGACTTCAAAACAAAAGTATCGAACCAACGGCTGCACAAAACGTAGCCCGTGTTCGGAACTGTTCCTTTGTTCGTGTAAAGAACAGATCTTACAATAATAAGGCAAACTTCAAGGTACAAAAATGTTAAACGTAATTGAAAGACAATATCAACCAGGGAATGGGCGAAAACTGCCCTGGGAAAATTGGGAGGTAGCGCTCATTGATCGCGGAGGAAAGTTTAATGTTGTGATCCAAGATGGGCACAGTGCATCGCGTGTTTCCATCAGCTGATGATTACCAGCATATTATAAATGAGAAGGCTGGTAATTTATCACTCAGTTGCTTTGAAAATTTGAGAAATCACGTACTGAGTAGTTTATCTATGTGCCAATAGAGAGGCATTGGACACGAATAGCTCAGAAGCAATCCATGATATAGATGTTCTTTGGTACCTTGGCCTTGTCTCAGCTGCTTTTGATCAGAAAATGCCTTTCGTATGGGGTAAGGATGATATCATTTTGGAGTTTGTTTACTAAAATATAAGAAGTTTTCAATTTTACTGACTGATGATATGGCATGCTGTTGAAATAATTCTTTTAAGTGGAAATTTAAACAATTTTCTGCACTCACTTTTCAGCCAGAAAAACCCGATACTTGGAGGGTGTTGATTTGGGCAACATGTTCTACCCTCAAGGAATACTTGTTTCTAAGAAGGAGGGACTAAGTGTAATATGGTATGTATTTGTTATGAACTTTTGAATGGTCGCTCCTTGGTTTAAAACTCATTTCACTGCTTTATAGAGCATGTGTAGCTTGATGCAGTCTAAAATTTGGCTATTTTTGTATCTTTTATATTTTCTGTGAATGTTTCTTTTTTACTTTAGTCTTAAGCATTTAGAAATAACTGTGATTAGTGGCCACTTGATTGCATGCTGAGGTGCAGAATCTCTACGTTTGCTTTTTAAGCCTTGTTAGTTGAATTGGTATGGATGCTGTTTTTCTAGCAATCAGCAATCTATTTTGATCCTTCCCATACAAAGTTATTTGATTATTCTTTTTTGTCTGTTTTGTGCATTTATAGTACATTTGTTCACAGGGCATTCTTCAGATTTTCTGCAATGTAGAAGCAGCAAATGCTATTATTGCATTATTTTCTTAAATTACGTCTTTTATTTCATCTAAGTAAATCATGCATTATTATTCAGCATATAATTCATGTTGATTTGTTCTGAACGATTTAGAAGCACCTATACAATTAGTAGTTTGATTCTATACTGTTCGTGATATGGTTATGTTGCTTTGCTTTGCTTTAGGCTTGCTGCAAATTATGATCCAGAAAAGTACAAAACACTGGTGCCTGCTAAAGACTGTGAGGGAACTAATATTGTTCGCATGTGGTAAGAGAATTTCAATCAGCAGGGTGTTGTTTATTCATGTTTGGTATTTCCTTAGTTTTGCTTCATTGCATCATGTTGTAATGAAATTAATTCTTAGCTTTTTTCATGATAGCTTAGGGTTGAAGGCTTTCCAATTGTCACAAAACTAGATGAATGTCAAGTCAACATTTGTAGCTTGTTTATATTTCTGATGTGTAGATGTCTAGGTCTAAATCTTGGGAACCTATTTTTTTTGCTCATAAGAAATAGGTCTGTGTGTGTTGTGTGTGTGTGTGTTTGTGTGTGTGTATATGTTTATGTGCTGTTGATGATGTTTGCAATAAATTGAACTTTAAAAAAGCACACACAATTAAATTTTTATATTATTAGTTTATATTATTATATTTATTTATAGTTATATATATTTTATATTATTTAGTTTTTTAAATACTCACATTATTTCATTTTAGTCAGGCCATTATAAACCCAACACATCGTTATGCATTGCGATTGTCTGCCCAGCTGATGTTTGGGACAGTTCGAGTATACCGTGCAAAGATAAGGATTTTGCTTGGTTAGTATTCCTAAAATAATGTTTTCTGTTCTCATGCATATATTTTTATATTGTTATATGCATTTATAATACATAGATATAGTTAGATAGGATGAAACAAAACATCTTCTTGTCAATGTAAAAAGTTTTTAAAATGTTATTCAATTATACTTTGTAACGGTCATTAATATGCTAAATGTTCTCAGTGGATTATTTTTATGAGCCTTAAGTCTTTATTTACCTCGTTGACAAAAGTTCGGTTCTAATTGTGTGTCCTTCTATGTAGCATTTACTTAGCCTTTTGGGACTCCAGTTATGAATTTTTTGTTGTTTCATAGAACTTGCTGAACGGATGAAGGTAAAGTTAAGTTCAATGATTCATGAAGCACGTAGTCAAGGTTTTGAACTCAGGGTATCTGCTATAAAGTAAGCATGTGGTCAGCATTTTGTTGACCTTTCTGCAGTGTTAGGATTCTAGCATTCTGCCTGGTATAAATTTGACAGATTTTTGGTGGCGTCTTTGGAGTTGGATCCCTACTGTTGTTTTGCTCTGCATGTTATACTGCTTTAGTAAACTTATTGAACTGCTAGAAGAGCTTATTAATGCCTTGCAAAAAGTGACCCTGGAGGAACGTTATGACTGGGCATGCCATGTTACTTTAATGCTGAGGATGTTAAGCTTGTTTGCTTTGAGGTTTTTGGTCTACTTAGAGAAATTTAGTTATGTGAGGCCATGTGACTGGTCAGGGTATCCCAGGAAGGTAGTGTCTCCTAAGCTGGGGTTGATTCTAATCGTTTTAGTTTGAACATTGTAAGAAGGTAGTGCTACTATGTTTGATAGTGAATTCTGTAATGGTGCCAAAAAGCAATATCTTTATTGACACTAATATTTACACTAATAATGACACTAATAATGTTTTCCAGTGTGTACCTTACACTTGCATTGTTGTTTAGGCCTGATCTGATTACGATTGCCAGTCCTACGAAGAGTATGATAGATTACTCGCTGGAGCCAGAATTCACAGATCCAACTTTGATATTGCAAATGGTGGGGGTTTTTATTTTTTGGAATGTGCTGCTATGAATCTGCTGGTTGGCTGCAACGGACTGCCATTTATTACTTCTGAAGCTTAAGAGTGTAATTTCTGCACGGAATCGCGAACTTTCTGAGGCTTTACCTCGCGCTAATAGAAAATGTGGCAATTGCTTCTCTTTGTATAAAGACCAGTGATTTGTATATTCTCTGGAGGTATGAATACGTCTGATCACCAGTAAACGTTCCTCGTTTAGGACGAAGGGCAGTTTATCACCATGAATGGAACTGTAATCATGTCTCCAGTTAAGTCGCCTTCTAAGGAAGCCTCTCGGAAGGCCTCGTCTCTTGTTCAGGCAAGCCCTTTGACAGTCAGCAAACGTGCTATAACCCTTGAAGAAGATTTTTACTCACCCAATCACCCAATAAAGGTACTGCAGCGTTAGGCCTGAACATGATCTCTTTTTTATTTGTTGATATACTTGACAGTCTAATATATTTTATAAACTGTAATATATTTATTATAGTCTAGCTGCTTTTTTCCTTGAACTCTATAGCGATTAGGGTGTGCAATTAAAATGTGTTAGTCTATGTGTCCAGAAAGCTTTTTTCCGAAAATAAATTCTGACAAAAATTGTATGCAGACTTCCTTTTCAACTTTTTTGCTCAAACTAGTCTTGTAAATATGTTGGTCTTCTCAATCATGGGGTCTATGTTAGTGGGAATAATTATGCATCGACAAGAATAACAATCTGTGATTTATCTACTGTCATGTTTGCGTAGTTTGCAGCCTTTAATCACAGCTTTCTTCATCTCAGGTCCCGGGAGAAGTAGAGTTTGGAGCTCAAGATGACTTCTGTGTTAATCTTCTTATGGATGATCTTGCGATGGATGCTCCTTCTGTGCGGAGCAATTTGCTGGACAGGTTTGAAGTTCGTTCATCGTTTCTTGCAGCAAAACTAATCTCAGCTTTGCTTTTTTTTTTCTTCTGAAATCGTTGTTTTTGATATTTTGATGGATTGCTTGCGTATCTCGTATATGTATGTACTTGTACACGTATTTGTTTCTGTTTCAACAGATGCGTCCATGCGCGCATGCTCGATTCTATAGCTTTTTTTTTCCTGTTGCTATAGCGCTTCATTTCTACAGCTTTTTATTTTAGATTTTCTGAACCGTTACTGTCCCCTTTGCCGGAAGAATTGGGCGGCATTGTAGATTTCAGCGCATCCACTGAGCTGCGTGCTAAGGACCCCATCGTCACTGCGTCACATCAGCAAGGTACCTTATTTATGGCCGTTCAAGAAATAGCACGCTTCGTCTTGCGTTTTAGTTACCGATGTGCTTTGGTATTGCTTTATAGTCTGCATGTGTTTTGCAGTCTGCAGGGGGCGTAAATTTGATGTTTCAGAAGGGGAGTCCGGTTCCTGGCACTTCTGTGTTGGTTATTGCTTTTGTAAATGCTTGACTGCACGCTGTTTATGTTAGAAGGATAACTTTATGATGAGCAACACAGCTCCTTGTGGTAACTTTTCTCTCCAAACTTGCGTCAATTCCTAGGTAAGCCTTTCAGATGATGCCGTCTCCACGTCTGACGGATCCGCTCACTATTTTTTTTTTCAATTTTTTTTCGTTATATATATATATATATATATATA
>QQSS02195646.1:0-12645 GCA_003687565.2 Craspedacusta sowerbii
TGTATGTATGTATGTATGTATGTATGTATGTATGTATGTATGTATGTATGTATGTATGATGTATGTATGTATGTATGTATGCATGTATGTATGTATGCATGTATGTATGTATGTATGTATGTATGTACGTATGTACTCATTTTGTGCAAAAGCTGTTCAACCCTGGTATGCTGTTTAAAAAAGAAAAGTGATTTGGCATATTCAAATCTCCTTCTTCACTTGTACGACTCTATTTTGATTTTTCTTTTTCTGCATGAGAGTCGAAGCAAAACGATTGCCGCGTTGATGCACATAATTCCCTATAATTCATACTGACCTGACTCGAAGAACGTCCAAGGACAATCGATGGTGACATTTTCCCCGGCAAATTTCTCCGGCCAGCAAGCCCAGCTATACTCCGTCTGCACAGGACATTTTTTCCTGTCACTTGAATCTATGGCATCGAGAAAGCACTTTAATCAAGCAGCGCCCCATTTGCACACCGTATTGTCTACGCTTTAAGTTGCAACAAATGTTCCTGACGTCACTAGTCTAGCGACGTCATTAATACATGTCAAGCTGGTACGCCTTTGGAAGTATAGAAGATAAGAATGGAAAGGTCAATTCCAGAACTAGAAATGGAAGTCCTAATTTTATCATTTTTCCAACATTATTTGCGTTATGTACTAAAATTATTCACGTGAACTTCCTTTGGCATGAGTTTGTTTCTAAGTAATATTACTCCTACATTTCTTATATTTTCGATACTTGTGTAATCTTGCGGAATTTTTCTTTATTTGAGCTCTTCTATTTTTTTCCGTATTGCGTTGTCTTTTGTCTTAATTTATTATTGTATTTTGCTGATTGGAACAAGGCGGTATCCTCAATTCTGTCAGCCGAATGATACATCTTGTGATTCCTTCAGGTACAATGCTTTTGCTGGCAAAATAAATTGTTGTTGTTATTGTTCCTGATGTTGTTGTTGTTGCTGTTGTTGTAGTACTAGTGCAGTACCACTCACCAAATAACAAATTTGTCCGGTCTAGTGCGACTAGCCTCACGCCAATCTGGCATTATAGAAGAAAACACAAACAATAAGCGATTTAACCTTTTAGCTTCATTTTCGGATCAGATTTGCACTCGTCGACCATCAGCTTGATTAATCTCTGGAAGTCGTTACCTTTCAGAGTGAGGGATGCTTGGCCAAACAGCGTTAGCGTCCAGATCCCGAGCACAATCTAGTAACGGCCAAGGAGCGCGCACGGTCAGTCAATCAAACTGGCATGCAAATTTTACACACATCACACGCAGTGCATTTTACGTAGTGCCAAAGCTCTAACGCAGAAGAGCGATTTCGATCAACTAGCATGCCTACTTATACACACGTCTTATTCAAGACTCAAAATTCAAGATTCAAGATTCAAAAGTTTATTTTTCCCATCAGCAAGAAAAATGTGTAATCATAAATAAATGCAAGGAGTACTCTTCATACCAATGCTAATTGGAATTGATGAGTCCCCCTTCTGTATTGGTACCAGTTATTTTGACAACAAATAGTGCAAAGAAGAAATAAGAAATAAGCCCCACGTACACTATCAACAGTAGCAAGTAAAGAAGTACGTGCAATATAATCCACAGTTGGATAAATGTGGATAAAATTTACTGTAGTGTAATGTGATGTAACGTATGCGAGGTATTGCAATTTAATGTAATGTAATGTAATATTCAGAAACAAAAGAATTGGCATGAGATATATTCGAACAAGATTGCAACACAAGAGCATTATCATCCAACAAAGCACAAGTCAGACTTGTGTTTCTTCGTAGGAATGATTTGCTTATGAGAGCTAATGGAGTTTGATAAGCAACTGAAAAAGTAGAATTCAATATGAACAGAGAAGCTTACCCAAGCATGATCCGCCATATTCGACAACGGGTTTCTATCTCAGTACGCCGTCTAGTTGGCTGACGATCGCTCTGTGGACTACCCTAGCAAGCAATTGAGGATTGCTTGCTGCCCGAACGGGAAGGTGAGAACCACCTCGCGGGAGATGACGCCACGCGGGGGCGAGGTTGATTAGGAGATTCAGCTGGCAAAATGAATTGCACCCTCCCAGGGGCAAACAGCAGGACCTTTGCGCAGCTAAGATCTTGCTTCGTCACTCTAATAGATCCCGTTAGAAACTTCCTGGAAGCGATTGAACCGGAGGAAGGGTTAGAGGTTGAAGCCGTGCAGCTTTCATGGCGGACATCAAAAATTAAGACCAGGAGGTGGAATTCCACCCTGAGGATAAACTTAGTTCGGATTTGTTTGGCTTGGATTTCTTAATGCTATGTTATGTCTTAATGTCGTATGTTATGATCTCGCGGCATTTCCGGAGGAAAACCGGTAGAGGAACACCGCAATCTAGCGCGTAGGCGTGTAATGATCGTACAAGGATGCACTCAATTACGGAAGCGTTAGCTAACTTACCACTCCCTGAAAAAGTCAACCACCTTTAGGGAGAAGCTAGCATCTAATTCAGCGCCAGCAGATTCTGCTCAAACCAATTTTAGCGCTACTTATCAATCAGCGCTACACAATTCGGCGCCATAAACTTGAGCTCCATGCAAGCCAGCAACAGCCAATTCCACTTTATTGAATTAGCGCCTTGCAAATACGCAATACTATTTCAAGGTAACACTTGACCGGAAAAGAGCCATCAGCGTAACCGCGCGTCACGTTTATCACTTAGCCTACGGAATCAAATCCCTAGAAAGTCCTCTTCCTTACCGGAAAGTCATTGCCACGCTAGAAGGGTATAAATCTACCGATTACTCCTCAATGGGAGAGTAATTGTGATTGGTCTGATATGACGTAATCTTAAAGGTGGTACCCGATCTGCAATTTCGACCAGCATAGTACTACTTTTTTTTTTCTTTTTGTTTTTTATGCTAACCCTTGCCCTAACTCTGACCCTAACCCTGTCCCTAATTAGCTCGATTAATCCTCAAGCAATTAAAATTTGCGATGGAGTTTCAACAAAAATTATTCCAAGAACTTGAATTAAAGTAGCCAAGCGTGCAGCCGCTATATTGAACTGTAAAGCAAGTCGCGAGATTCGGACCAATCGTGGGTTGAGGAGTGAACGGTAGGTTTACGGTATGCAGATAGGGCAAGCTTCTATGCTAGCGACTTTTCAAAACTTAAAAACAACGCCGAGGCAAACTCCATGTCTTATCTCTTCATATAGAAAGATTTAATTCGCTTCTTTATTTGATTGAAAACATTTTACTAAGTCTTCAGAGGTTTGAGATGTCAGCGTTACGGAGTTACAAGACATCGCCATTTAAGCATTGTCGGGATTCACGGAGTCGGGCAATTCACTGATTTGCTGTTGAACACAAAACTGTTGACCTCTGTGACTTTTTAAAAATATATTTACCTAAATTTGATTGATTCAGAGTAAAACGAAACTGCACTGACAATTCTAGGCGCGATGAATTACACTAAGAGTTACACGCGATGAGTTAAAAAAGTCAGGTTGAAGTCATTACATTATTCATCAGAAGTGCCGCACTTCTTACAAGAATCACCAATTGTTTCCGATTACGTCAAGGTTACGACCTATTAACCGTCACCATATTGTACCGACTTGCTAATATTATGATGCACCTACTACGAAGAAGCAACTCGGATGCCGCAGAATACTTGCAAGAGGAGTACCGGAAAGAATGCCATTAGAATGCTCAAAGCTTAAGGCCAAGGGGAATCTGGATCCTAATAAACCCTGAGTGAAACTTACTTTGCTACACCATACTGTACCGAACTACACTGCCAGGGCCTGATTATGACCAGTTGGGACTCTAGGCCCAAAACATTTCGGGGGCCCCCACTGCGTCTGAAGCCTACCTCAAGCAGTTACATTCACTTTGATTCAGTCAGGTGGCGTCACCAAAGGGTGGGGTGCTGAACGCGTCGGGTGACACCATCACAGGGAATGACAGCAAATGCTAATCAAAATGTCAAATGAGACTCGATGACTGTAGGTCTGATCCACACATTAAATTTGTGAAATTTTTTGCCGTGTTTCAACATAGAGGTTAAAAATTCATTTTAAAAAGAACACTAAGTATGAAAATATCATTACAAAATTATGAGCTTGATATGGCATCTTATTCATTTAGAATCATTATTTTTTATTATTTATAATAAAAATTCGATAATTCGCGATCTTTATTCAGATTTTGGAACTGCGGTTGCAGTGAACTCGTATGTAACGGACTTTATTCCTTTTCGTAAAGGTGTCCTACCTTGCCTCAGCACCCTGATATTTAATTGACGATTCACACTTTCATCAAGTATATAACATCCAAACCCTTCGAAGAATTTGGGTTTAAGTTCTCGAACTTGTTCTCGTGTCGACACTGGTATCAATTCGCAGATGACGCAGCAGCAGTGAGTTCTAGTGAGTCGGAGAACCAGGTTCTTTTGAATGCCTTTTCTCGATGGTGTGCCTGGAGCGGGATGGTAGTTCAATTCGGTAAATGTTACACCTTTGGAATTCACAAGCAGGAAAGCCCTTCTAAGCGATTCCAACCAAATGTTTTCATAAACAACCAAAGAGTGAAACCAGTTGTCATTGGAGAATCGTTTGTCTACCTTGGCCGACATTTTGACTTCCTTATGTCAGGCGCCATCCATAAGCAAAAGTTAGTTGATTCCTTCACTACACTGATGGACCGTGTAAGCAGTCTTCTTCTGCATCCACGATTCAAGCTACCGATTTACCAACTTTTCGTTCTCGCAAAAATCAGTTGGGACTTGACGGTTTCTGATTTGTCTGAAACATGGGTCAAGAAGATTCTCGACAGCAAGGCAAGGCACTACATTCAGCTGTGGCTAGAGATGCCAATTAGTTGCACCCTAGATACACTCACCCTTACCAGAAATAAATACGGATTGAATGCTTGCCTGGCTTCGGCACGATTTTGCAACTCAAGTGACATATCGTCAGCGTCTGAAGTCATCGAAGAATCCCGACGTCCTATCTATGTACTTAGCACAAGTAATGTGAAAAACATCCGCCCTGATTGCTACAAATCAGCAAAAGCAGCAATTAAAGATATTCGTAAGACCTCAGAAGTCCGAATTCTTACAAAGCTTACGACCCAATTGCTAGTCGTCAAATCCATATGAAATCAAGGTTTCCCGGTGAGTGAAAGATACTAGTCTTCAGTCTGCGCGAAGATGTAGTGTTCTATTTACAACTTTGCAATACGGTCTCTAAGCAACAGTTTGCTGAACCACAGCAACACCTACAAATGAGGAAGCGCTTCTAATCCAAACTGACTCCTCCGATATATTAACGCTTGCAAGATTGTACCTGTCTACAGACCTATCTTACTGCTTTTAAATTTCAGCAAGGTCAGAAAAAAATTAAAACAGAAGAGAAAATGCGGAAAAAGATGAGGCAAAACTGTTGCATTTGACCAGGCTGACTGTAGTTGTAGTGTGAACTTCAGTGTTCCCTTAGTTTCCGGCTTAGATTGCCTGCTGTTTCATATTATGTCTAAAATTTTCCTACTTCTTGATCTTCTGATTTAATACAGCACTATGCTAATGATACACTTGTATCATTTAGCAGTTTATCTTCTAAGGGGTTGAAACGAATGACTGAACATGGGTTTTCGAGGGTCCGTTACTGTCTCAGCCCCAAACAATAGAGTTTCAAACACAGTCAAACACAGTAAAAAAATCGTACATCGTCGATGAAAGATCTTAATACGATCTCTTCTTTAAATAGTCGGACCTATCATCAGCATCATCTCTCAATCAAGTAGATATTGAAGAATTCATTAAAAATTTCAGCAACAGGATTTCTTTTATTGCATTTCCAACTTACATGAACTCTATTTTGTTGTTGTATATAGCCTGACGATGACAATAGATATGGCGATAGCTCGCAAAACTCAATTTGTCCGAGTTTGTGTCTGTATTTCTTACACTGGCTATTTTTTCAAGAAGTCATGGCAGGCATGTGTGAAGGGCTAAAGCATGGCGAGGTATAAGAGAAAGGGGAAACTGGCCATGTGCCGACACTTCGTTCATCGCGATGCCTTGGCGACGTTGTTTTAATAAGGATTTCGGGGTAGAGTCGGAGCTTCCGTTCGACCGCACTCGTGCACCACATTTGATGACGAAGGTTGGACATGCGGAGGTGAATACCAACTGACCCGGCTACAATGACGCTGCCGGAGGCAGCTAATACAGCCAAAGACCCAGATTCCGCTGACGAGGAATAATACTCTTCTAAGTTTACATCCGCGGGTCTAGCTCCCTAACCTTCCGGTCAAGGAAGATCAACGCGCGTGTTGCGATGAGAAACTAGTAATTACTACGTTGCGTTGTGCTCTCTCAAACTCTATTTTCAAGTTTACAATTTTCCCCTTTTTATAGCAAAGTTATTATGTAATTGATCCAAAGCAACACCTGGACAAACTAAATGGACTGAGCACTATCAGAATAAACCTCGCGTGGTGCAAATTGCCATAAAAGCTATAAAACCTTATCATCGTAACACTGATTCCAAAATTCTCATATGCTTCCAGATATGCACTCCGATAACTTCTTCAAAATACGACGATAACGTTTAACAACAAATATAGCCATGCGGATAAAGGCAAAACTGGAGGGTAAATGCCAGAAAGGGCAGCAACCACAACCATATAGGCAATTTTATACACGCACAGCCACCTAGTACCAATATGAGTCAATATTGCCATAATGGATTAATCCATGCCAGCGCGTTCGCAAAAGGCTTGCACAGATGCAAAGAGCATGACATTTTACCGTGTGTGTTGATACTGTGAAACGTTTATGACTTTGCTTAGGGCGGTTGGATGTAAGATGGAGTGGTTTAGTGCGGGTATGTTCCATTGGCTGCCCCAGAAATGGCTTCTTTAACGTTATTGTTTATTACGTCAGGTTTGGGACTTTTTCTCAATGAAGATTACTTGGCACTATTGCGTCTTCCGTTCCACCACCCTCGTACTCAACAAAAATGCATTGCAATAACTTAATTACATTTTCTTTGAACTAGTTCGTCAGAAATAAATGAGTAACTTGGACAAATCTCCAAGTGCTTGCGATATAAAGCAGAGTCAGACTGTACCCGTCATGTAAAAGTACTTATGGAAGAGCAAACAGGGTACTTCATGCCAATCTTTCGCAATTTATCTGTTCAAAACCTAGATTTGGCCTAACTACTGGAGATAAACTCAACAGCAAATTTTTTTCTTCCCTGAAATCATTTGGCCTTGCGTTGCAAAGGACTCTAGCACTTCTGATGCAGATGTCTCTAGTAATGAAAGTTTGAAACTTCATAACGCTCTTGGACGGCCTTGATAAAAAAAATATTTGCTCTTGCTATTACATGCTGTTATATTGTTGTTGTTATACAAATATACATGCTGTTAACATTTATGGAGTTTCTTATTTCTTTTATCATTGCATCCGACACGTTTGACGAAAATTTGACTTTCTTACTTATCGTGATTATTAAGAATGGAGGAGAATGGATTTTAAACTAAACACAAATCATGAAATCGCTTTACCGTACAGTCTGTTCTGTGCTGAGGAACTCGTGATTTCAAGTACTGCCGCATTTTAAGGCATTTGTTGCATTCTTGAAATGACGTACCCGGTACGTGTATTGTGCTTGTCTTTAGCTGGTGCTAACCTGGAAAGGTTCTCAAGATGATGCAACTCGCCAGTTCGCCAGCCATATAGCCAGTCCAATCAGTGCTTTCAGAATGCCCATAAAACCTTAGTCAAAATAAGCAAATCAAAGCATTCGCCTGACAGAGATCATGCAGACATGTATTAACACTTACTTCAGCGATAAAAACGCCTGAAGTCGATAGAATTAGTTACAGGTCGGTATTTATTGTCGTTGCTGTTGTTCCTGTTGTTGTTATGAAAATTTGCTACTTCCCATTCACTTCTTGCACTTTCCAGTTATGTTCAATGTAGAAGAACACTCCAAACCCGATAATGCAAATACAGTTTTGCTGATATTGGTGCTAGGCTGGCGTGTGAATACAATATTGCCTTATTTGGTCTCAGTGGCTGTCGCGTCTGGCGTTTGTCCTGCAGTCTTGAGTCTACCTGCATGAACGGTTTTTGTCGTCATACTTTGGAAGAAGTTATCACGGAGTATATCTGGAGAAAACTATCATTTTGGAGTTAGCGTTACGATATATCGTCTTCATGGTGTTAATAGACAAGATCAGTACAGGAGGTCTGCTTAGTCTCCAACAAAATATACTGCTCTATTCATGAAATATTGGTGCAATGACCATCAACATGTCGAACTCACTCAAATCTTTGGAAAGCCTATAGAGATACCACGAACAACATGCAAGCAACACCTGTAGACACCGGGCTTAACTTCTACCTGGACAACAGGTGACATAACAAAATTCATCACGAAACTTAAAGCCTAGCGACTATCTCTGGCTATATTACACCTGCAAGTTTTGCCTCTTCTAGTAGAGGAAGCAATAGTTGGATTGCTGAAGCACTGGGAAACCTACTCGTGTACATTAAAGACACAGTCTACGATCTTGTATTGTTGGCCTTGGCGACTACAAAGAAGGCGCCCACAACTACCAGGGCCATTATCATGAGAACAAGAAGAGCGCCCACTGCTACAGAAGCGACTTCCACTACCGAGGCGACGATCGCTACAAAGGCCAGCGGAACTAGTGAGGCCACCACAATGCCGATGACGACATCAATTGCAGTGCATCAGCAGCGAACATCATCTACTTACACGAATGTGATGATATATATGGCGTGTCACAGAAAGCCGATGAGATTTTCACTATTGGAGAATTTACAAACTTGCCTCTGGATAGAGATGAATTCTACTTTCAACAGAGTTCAAGGGGCATGCCATTAAGTGAGAGGAACCGATGCAACACATTAATTTATATTTGTTGCGGACGGAGCTACGGAGCTATGGAAGACCTACTATTGACAAAAAAAGACAAGAGCTTTGTAAGATAAAGGCACATACGCGCGCGCGCGCGTGTATGTATGTGTGTGTGTGTGTGTATGCGCATATTATCGCCTTGGTCTTGGTTGCTTGCACCACTGGCGTTTGCCCTGTAGCCTTGTCTCCAACCGCATGGCTATGTTGATGGTTGATCGCTAAAGTGGTATTTGGAAGTAGTTATCGCGGAGTATTTCTGGTGAAGACGAGTATTTTGGAGCAAGCGTTATGATGATGTTGTCTTAATGGTGTTATTGCATTTTGCATCACTCGAGATTTATATTGATATTAGGCAGTCCATTTACTTGGTACTGGTGTTGCTTGCTTAACTTAATTATAGCTTGACTCTGCTATAAAACGGGAAACTTAGATAAAAATAGAGAACAGAAATACTTACTTTGGTCAGTGTTGCTTCAAGGGCACTTCAAGCTACTGGTAGCATGAATGATTTGTTTTTATTTGTATGGGGGGGGGGGATGCATTATCTAGAAGGATCTCCTTGTGTTCACCGTTTTTGATTTGATCACTATTCATGAGGAAATTTGTTTGATTTTTTGCAGTTAATTGAAGTGGAATGCTGCAGGATCTTTGATTAGTTTAGCACCAAACAAATGTTTAAAATCACACAAGCCGTCTGCCCTCCGCAACACGGAGATGGCATGAGTCCTTTTCCCATAATAATTGGGTGTGAGTCATGAATCTCTTAAGCTCCCTGCTTTTCATGAAATACGTTCTTGCTACCCTTTTGCAACTTTTGTGCATCGCAGTGATTTGTTGTGTTTATTAAACCGTAAATCCATTGCAAAGATTTATTAATCCATTTATATTCAGATACTTCTGCAGCACGTAGACCTCTTATGGCAGACAGTAAGCCATCATAATACCGACAATCCCAAGGTCAATGTGCTATGTCCTAGCATGAACTCTAGACCTTTGTGGAACTGTTGCAGATTTGGCCAATAATTTCCACTTTTAACTGCAATAATACTGTTTATGAAAATTGTTCGGTTTGGTTATTTTTAGCGTAGCCATATTAATACAGATGGCTTTTGATCATCATGTGGGGGATTGCATCATCCAAAAGGATGTTCTTGTTTTCACCGTTTTTGATTTGATCACTATTGATGAGGAAATTTGTTTGATTTCTTGCAGTTAATTGAAGTAGAATGCTGCAGGATCTTTGATTAGTTTAGCACCAAACAAATCTTTAAAATCACACAAGCCGTCTGCCCTCCGCAACGGAGATGGCGTTAGTCCTTCTCTCATAATAATTCGGTATAGATCATTAATCTCTTAAGCTCCCTGCTTATAATGAAATACGTTCTTGCTCCCTATTGCAACCTGTGTTGTTGCAGTGCTTTGCTGTGTTTAATTATACCTTAAACCAAGGGTTTAATAATCCTTTTGCATTCAGATACTCATGCAACACTGTAGAGTAGCCCAAATACCCTTAGGCTGGCAGGCCAGTGGTCAGTCGTACGATACGAATCTAGCAGGCAGACGTGTTATTGGTCGTGTAAGTAAAGTGTTCTCTTTCGTCTTTATTTCATCATCGTATAATACACGGCTATTATAAGCATACAAAGAGACACACTTACGCTCTTTTCTACATGCCGCTACGAGTTTGACGACCTTACATTCCTCAGATCGAAAGTTTTTTAACGCTGGACTCACCAGTGCCAAAGCACTCAAAACATCGGCGTGGCTCAACAGAATAGCATCACGCTTTACATCCGTGGACACACACACCTGCTTTAAGCTGCCGTGCAAGCGCCACAGGTCAAGCAGCCCGATTGGCCAATAATTAGCGGCAATATTGACGAAAGGGAATGCGCATTGTTGCTGGACATAAATAAATATAAATTAATGACTGGTATTAAGGAACCTATGTATGTAAATGCCGAGCTTCGCGCTGCCTGCTCTCCAGACGAAAACAAGCTGTTGTTCGAATACGTCGGCCCAACAGCCTTAGACCAGGCTAATGAGCAACAATTGCTGGCACATATCCGCGCAATCGCTGTTAAAGGGACTCATAAGGAAGTCCACCGCATGCATTTCACCAAAATGATGCAGATGGACAACGAGCCCGTAACCCAATTCGTCACCCGCCTCAAATCCCAGGCAGCTTTGTGTCAATTCACTGTCACGAAAACATTCAGCTACATGGATGACATGGTATCCCAGCAGCTTATCGCCGGTCTCCAAAACCACGACTACCAATCAAAAATTTTATCCGAGTCCGCTTCCCTGCCGATACTCGCGGCGAAAGTGGATAGGCTGCCTTGCCTCGAAGCTTCTGAAGAGTCGGTGGCGCATTTCAGGCCTCCCTGCGCGATACTGCCCTCGCAGAGCTCAGCTGCACATCAGTCTTGGAGCCAAAAACTGATCAAACGGGCAACACGAACTGCGACCCCGCTATGCCGAGGATGCGGGAGGATATCCCACCCTGGAAAATCCATGCAGAGGAGCGACTGCCCAGCACATGGAAGGATCTGTGGTGCTTGCGGTATCGTCGGACATTTTAGATTGGTCTGCGAAAACACTGCCAAGGCTAAACCCAAATCCTCTCGTGCCCTCGCTGCGGAGGAAATACCCACGCACCAGCTGGGCGAATGTCACGACATCGCTGCGTTTGCTTTTGAAGACGTCGAACCCGAGTCGGATTTTCGGGGAGGCCAGAGCTCAGCAAGGCCAAGGTAGCACGAACCAACAGCACCCGATCGCCGTTACACAGACCAAAGACTAATCCCCGCAAAACTCGTACGAAAGCGGACACTGAGGACGAAGCATTTACAGCTTACATAGTGCACAATGCTCGTTTCACGCAGCCTCACCTAGAGTGGAGGAATGGCGAATTCGCACACCGAACCCTTGCCGCTCCTCCGCGCCTCCGCGTACGTGCTAGTATCATGCACGCCGCACACGAGAAACTAGGTGCCACATGGCGATCGCGACAGCGGCTGTCAAACCTGCATTGCTGGCCTCGATTTGTTGGAGCGCATGTCATGCCCAAATACCTAGCTCATTTCTACCAGTCACAGATTAGATGGAATCACTAACACTCAACTGGGTATTATTGGCTCCGTCTTGGTGCGCATAGAGTACAACGGCAACGTCACGCAACAGATTGTGTACATCTCCGAAAACATCCGTGGTCTTTACTTATCTCAAACCGCCCTTAAGGACCTGAGAATCCTGACCCGAGGTTTTACGAGATCCAATATCGAGGATGCGCCGATCTCACTTAGCAGCACCCATACAGACAAAGACTGCGCAAGCGCAAGCCCTCATCTGTGCTCATGCCCGCGCCGCACTGGGACACCAGAATGACCTAAACTACTTCCAACCAGCCCGATGGCGGAAAATATAGAGACCTTAAAAAATTGGCTGCTTACACCATTTTCCACAAGCGCGTTTAATACATGCACTCACCAGCCTCTTCCTCGCATGACGGGATCGCCCGCGCGCGTCACCTTAAAGCCTGGAGCGATTCCGCATGCGGTGCACAAACCTATACCAGTTCCTCACCATTGGAAGAGCAAGGTAAAGGATGATCTCGACCGGGACGTTCGACTGGGCATCATTGAGCGTGTACCACAGGGCACCGGCACAACCTGGTGCTCGCGTAT
>QQSS02195657.1:0-12645 GCA_003687565.2 Craspedacusta sowerbii
ATACATACATACATACATACATACATACATACATACATACATACATACATACATACATACATACATACATAGATAAAGATATCGATAGGCAGATTGGCATAGATGAACAGAAAGACATACAGACACATGGCAGAGATGTAACAGAGTTGTACATGCCACGACAAAGGTAGACAACGCACGCCAATAAATAAATTTGATTAAGCATAGCGCGATGGGCATTCTTAAGGGTAATCTACTACTGCCCAGTATATAACCATGAAGAGATTAGGAACAGTAAGTAGGTCCACGTTACCGATGCGAGTAGTAGAACATAAATTCCTCCACCAAGGTGAAGACGATACCCTCTAGCAAAACCCACTGGAACGTGGGCAGGTCTTCAGCTGCATACAGGACTCCACGCCATTCCATAGCATAAAACAGCGGCACAGCCGGCAAGATGGCGATCAGCTGGTTCGACATGCAAACACGGACGGCATTCAAGATTTGAGGCAGCGTGGCCTAACATATAACGCACAGAAATATAGCTCTATGATCAAAATATTGATCTCACCACGCCTTTTGGCTCACCGTACGCATACATACGCCGAAAAACTCCGCAAGATCAAATCGGCCATGGAAAACTCACATCCAAATAAATGGAGATTGAATATGATAACATGGCATGTTTTACTGGGGACCAACGCAGCAGAGCTAAGCCAATCATCCAGATGCGCGTTCATTTATAGAATTTTCCTTCCAAAAGGGCACAGCGGAATTAAAAGCAAAATACACTCGAGAAGTAACACACTCTTCTCAATTTACTAGACATTTTTCGACCAAACATTTTGTAAGATTCAACTAATATGCAAAGAGCTTCAACTAAAATACATAAGACGAATGTGTTAACATTCCAATCTTTACACATTGTGGTGCTTGTAAAATTCGCAACATGCATTTGGATTTCCTGATGATATGGCAGTTGCTGCTCTTAGAATATTAGATGAAAATTACAAAAGCAATGTTAAAACATGTCCAGTAAATTGGGAGGAGTTTGTTTTTTCTCCTAAGTTTCATTTTCAACCACATTAGAGAATGATGTCAATAAGTACATTGAGTGAGCGACCAAACTCAAAACAAGCAGCACAAGGTATGAATTAAATCCTCACGTGCTTATCTTCTTGAATCTTGTATTTCATGGCCCATCTCGGCTTGTATATGTCCAGGAACATAAAGAACAGCGACGAAGCCCAGAAATGTAGGAATGCAACCAGCGAGCCACCTACATTTGAGCAATAAGTGCTTTCTTAACATTGCAAAAAAAAAACACAGGTCAGTCTGGTACGGACAAGAACAACACACACACACACACACACACACACACACACACACACACACACACACACACACACACACACACACACACAAATACACAAAGCCACACAAATACACAAACACACACACATACACATCATCTGAATATGGAGGCTCAAAACTAATTTAGAGTTTTACTGGCTGCTTCATGTTATCACATTCATCAAAAGCATGATCAGGCATGACCTGTAGTGTCATGAAAGGACGCCATGACTAAATATTGAACATCTTTGATCTTGATTTTTCATGAAGGACCAAACAAACAAAAAAACAAGCAAATGATTGAATTCTTCCTAGAAACCACCTGATGGAAGAAGGAAAAACGACTCTCTAAATAGTAGAGTTGGGATCTAACTATCACAAGACAAAAAAGCAGCCCTAGTAAAATAACAAAAATTAAAAATGATTGATTCAAATTTGTTCATCAGGGGTTAGGAATATCCAGTAGGGTAAAATCAAAGCATCAGGTCCACTTCAAGATTGTATGACAAACTATGACATGTGAGTGGCTGGCTGCTATGGTATCAATATAGTAGGCATTCGAACCGTGTCAAGCATCAAAAGTTTCTCATTGCAGGAAATTTTCCTACATGGCTTTCAAGAAAACTACCTAAGTGGCTGGAGTACTACAGACATTAAAAATTTAAGTGAAGCACGTGCCAAGAACATTTAACAGGACTCACACCTAATGACATCAAGCCACTAGTAACTTGACTAATAAGTCAATTTTCATACTCACCAAAGACATTTATCAGAAATCGGTTCTCTTTAAACATATCAACATATATAATTCTCCATATGTCCTGCCACAGATGCTTGGAACCACCCCAGAAACTTTCAAAATGCCTGCAAAACGAAGTTCATGATAAGTTATTGCAAGAGCCAGTACCGGTAGTACTTGCAAATAGATTTATAAAGTGATAGAAGCTACACATTTTCAACATCCTAAGAACTAAAGGGGTTCATTGAATGGTACAATGGCCTGGAAATATAAAGAATCACAACACACCTCATACTGAAAAAATGAAAGACCCTAGTTGGAAGTTGAAGCAACAAAGCCTTTTGAAAACGCCACAGCAAGTAAGGAAAAGCAATACTGAATATGGGTATCAGTTCATCTACTTTGATAATGCCTGGGTAAACAATATATACAAATTTAACTGGATCCCTAAATCAGCGGTCCTAGCACTTATAATTCAACAGTAGGCAACAAAACAAATTTCTTTCCTAGGCAAAAGACAATGATTAAAATCAATGCAACCATGCCATCAGAATCCTACGACATTGTCTCTGTAATAATATCTCTATATTGGTCATGTGTCTGGTAGTCACACGGCACAATTGCTCATTCTAAATGCAGAAGACTCAAAGCAAAGTGACACATAACTAAGGAGCATTATTTGCCAGTTACATAGTCTTACATCTACATCAGAAAAGCTCCCACTATACTCGGGTTTGTCAATATACTCGGGGCTCACTTGCTAGGACGATAAAAGATTTATTTAAATGTTGCATGTGAAAAAATTCTACCATGTGCACAGTCAGTATAAAACGTTTTTAAAAACATATGGACTGAAACTTTGCATTGTGCATGTAACATTTCAAAATCCAGAGAAAACAAGCTTTTAAATGGAGACTGCAAACAGTTTAAAAATAATAGAATAAGAACAACAAAGACTGCCAACCTTTTTATAGTTTACAGTGACAGTATGTCAAAGTTAGTCTACGTTATTAATATTAACATTATGTTTGTTGCTCTTGATTCTCAAAATGGTGGGCATGCGTTTAACTTTGCTAATGTCCAGTTTTAGATTTGGGCCCACACCACAGGAAAACCTGTGCCTTTGTACTAGATAGTAACACAAAAAGCCAGAAAAATGAAAAGTTTTTCATACCAAGTAAGGGAATTCCTGAATGATGCAATCACAAGAAGAGCAGTACCAACAATGAATGCATATTTTTTAATGGCAGCAAACAAATCAGCTTTCACCTAAAATCACCACAGAAACGGAATAATAATCCTGCAACTACTACTACTAATAATAAACTTTTAACCTTCATATATTTTTCAATTTTTCCCCACAAGACATTTGGTAGATCTCGGCACCACTCACTATTATAGGTATGGCGCCTCGGATGATGCCATCTTGGACATTTCATTGTTTAGTCAAACTTTCACAGAAATAATAATAATAAAAATAATACTAATAATAATAATTATGATAATAATAATAAAAATAATAATAATGACAATAATAGATTATAATAGATTGATCCCTAGCAAAAATTGACTAACAGCTGAATATAGACAGTTACACATGACTTCACCTTTATCAAAGACTAATGCTATGCAAAATCAAAGGCCTAAAATCACTTAACCACTAAAATTTCGTATTAAAATGCAGGCATCACATAAAATGCAAACATACCTGCGATGCTGGAGCTGACTGGTGTTTGGGCTTAGCCCAGTCTGGTAGATCAGAATCAGGAACACTTTCCATAGCAGGCAAGTGCCAATCAACTTGGTTATTTATCTGCAACATTTGATGGTGGGACATAAAATTCACAAAACATCACAGATAACTTGATCAACGAAGGGCACATCACACTTCACTTTGGCTCTAAAAACAATTAACAATGCAAGCACAAAAACAAGTAATAAAACAAATTTAACTTCACTTCCAAATACTAGAAACACCTTCCAACTAAAGCAACATGACTCCACTTAGACTTTGGACCATAACATGCAATAGAAGAGTCACATGATCATAACAATCGCCTTTGATGATCATGTGACTACGTGCCAATCAGAAGGCCAGAGAAAGAAGCTATCATTGTTGGGATTCTAAATCCCTGAGCAACGAAGTGGCGTACCATAAACAGCGATCTAGTGCAAGCTGTACCAGACCAGTAGCTTTTTCTTTTAAGATTTTGTCTCCAGACAACTCAGTGTATGTATTTTCTGGATACTACCACTAAAATCATACCTCCAAAACTTTATTCTCGGGGTAGATTTTTCGACAAAGCATTAGAAAAACTAAGCAAGGAATGCTGCTCCTAAACAAACCTTTAATATAAGCGGGAATAATTTAAAGATAGATAAATTGGGTTTCTGGCGCTTCGACTTACTCCCAAACATGTTTACAAGTGCCTTTCTCGCCAACTCTGCAAGACAGATGGCTGCTCGAGGTTAGCATAAACATTGCGTAAAGGTTAGGACAGGGCGTCCAAACTGACTTATGAATTCCGATTGGGGCAAAGATGGCAGTCACAGCATTGACGCAAAATTCAAGATCTCTGATTAGACAACTGGTCAACATGTTGCTTTGTTCCACATGTCGTCATCTACGATCGTAAGAACGCGCCCAGAGCAAGTACAGAAATGCCGGGAGCTAGGTTGTATTCGATTAAAAACCATCAAGCAAGAAAGTAACTTGCAAGCAGTTTTAGTATATAGGAATTAGATTTTAATGGTCCTCGACGATCGCCATCATGCCTTATTCTTTTGAGGGGGTCTGATATATCGCCGTTTACATAATCGATGTTGGCAAATACCAACAAATAGATATCAGGGTGCCCTAGCAATGCGCCGAGGCTCAACATCGCTTCAAAGTTGCCCGTTCCGAATAGCGATAATCTCCAGTAGAGTACCCCCGTCTACGAAGTGGATTATCCCAACCTAAATTAGCTGATTTTCAAAAAGGCTGTTGAAGCCCATCCCATGTGCAGAGGTCCCTACCCAGCGATTGTCGGTACTGCTGCCACTTCTAGTCTCAGGTGTCTGTTGCTTGTTCTCACGTCCCGCTCCTGACTACATCTGTCACCATGCATGCTGTCCAGAAAAAGATGGCCACGCTCAAGGCCAAACTGCAAGATGCTTTGGACGAGGCAGAAGCTGAAGAGCAGAAATTAAAAGCGCTCAATGACAAGACCGATCGATTGGAGCAAGAGGTAAGTCTCCTGCCTTACACCTGTTCTCATGATCTTGCCGCACCAGGTTTACGACAAGGCGGTAGCGTCATATCTTTGCCTATTTTCACGTCATCTTTGAAAAGCTTGACGCTAAAAGAACTGTGGGCACTAATAAATGCTAATACTATAGTCAATACTAAATGCTTGTTTGTAATATGGCGAACAAAACATACGTGCATTCATCATTTCAGAAAATTCCTCATTGCTATGCATTGGGGCTAGCTCGCCAAACATGCCCTTTGCTAAGACGCTATGGGTGCTTGGTGTTTTAGACTTAGTAAATTCTTAGTAAGTTCTTAGACTTAAGTACTCGTATTCGTGTTTGTATACTTTTCTTCTTCTTGAAATGTGGTCTCTCTCACCACCTTCCCAACCTCTCGCCTAATTGCAACAATAAGTTATTTTTAGGTAACTGGAACGGTTTTCAAGCCTTGCAAACTTTGAGAAGAACTTTTGCCCACCCTGAGAAAATTCTTAAATGCCGAGCTTCAGGTGTACACCGACAACAGCTGGTGGGTTCAGCAATTTTAGTCAAAGCAAGTTACTGTGCGAGACAGTAATCCGCTGCCATTTTTGTTAGTAACAGGAAGCCAATGGCATAGAAAGTGCTTCTTGTACCGTCTCCCGTAGCAACTTGAATAGCGTGGCCTCGCAGGACCATATTTTCCTGTCCATACAGAAACTAAAACAATTGAGATATATAAAGATAGAAGGAGAAAGGCCCATTTCTATGCAGGAACCAAACAAATAAGAAAGAAATAGAAGATTTGGGCAAGGTTATCCATTTTCGTGTACAGGTAGCCAAGTGCCTCTGTACCTGGCAGAAAACTTAACTGGGTAGGTTATGGACTGCCGCGATGCTTAAGGCGCGTAGAATGTTATGGTCTTAGCATATTTGTATGCGCCTTTTAATCTGTGTTTGCTGCTGGAACACAATATGCTTGCCTCCGTATCAAGCGCAGACGATAATCTTACGGATTTATCTGAAACGCATCTAGAACGTGGAGGATAGCCAAAGCGTAATCGCGTTGGAGGATGAGTTGGACGGGTGCGAGTCTCGCTTATCCACTCTGCAAGCGAAGCTGTCAGAGTTGGAGAAGACTACGGACGAGTCACATCAAGCAAAGAAAATTCTTGAAAACAGAAGCCGCAACGACACTGACAAAATTAGCCGTCTGGAGTCTGATTTTAAGGATTCTACCTCCCGAAACGAGGAGGCAAGTCGTTTCCAGACTTTTTTAAAAAGTTTATAAATACGTTTCTCCTGGCTTGTACCAGGGTCTTTCTCATTTTCTATCTGCTTTCTAGTGCGAATTGCCTTAAATAGCTTTAGGCCTGATTTATAGTATGTTTTTCCTAGCAATTCATTCTAACGGATAGATACAGCGCACACGAACGGAACTTAAGACCGTACAGCAGTTGAATCGAAAGGTTCGAAACACATGAAAATGTTCGATCAACGCGCCGTTGCTGCATAACTGTTCGAAACACGTGAAAACGTTCGATCAACATGCCGTTGCTGCATGACAGTTGAACAAAGACATCATCCTCAGCTGTTCCAACACTGTATTTGTTTAAATTGAGAGAAGATTATTAAGAAGCAATCCGTTTTGTTATGCCAGAATGACACTTTGAAGCAGTAATTTTTGGTTGGAACTTTATTTTAGGTGAACGAACGTCTGAAGGAATTGCTAGAGGAGATTACTCAGCTTGAGGATGAACTGGATAAGGAGGAGGCGCGCTTTGAAGCCGCAGATACCCGCGTCAAAGAGTTGGAATCAGAAGTGACCCAGGTTGGCAACACGCTGCGGACATTGGAGATCACCGAGGGACAGGCTAGCATGCGCACCGAATCCGGCGATAACGCTATCATGGGTCTAGCGGAGCAGCTGGAGGAGAGTGAGAAGAGGGCCGAAGCGCTTGAGGAAGAGTCTAGGGAGCTTGAAGCAGAGCTGGATGAACGCGAGCAGGTCTTGGCTGATAAGAAGGAGCAACACACGAAAGTCAAGCAGGAGCTTGAGTCTTGCATGAACGAAATCGCCGAGATGTGAGGCCATAACCTCGGACGCCATGATGAACTCAAATTTGATGAGACGCCATGTCTGCGACTTTGCGGACAGCCTTTCTTTTTTTCTTTTCGGCTATTTAATTATTGAGCTAGGAGCAACTTTTTTATAGCCTTTTTTTGATAGGTTATTTAAATAGGCAATTGTACATATTCGAACTTCCTCTCATAGACATTTTTCCCTTCTTGTAGTGCTGGAATGCCCAGTAATTGTAGTCAAAATATTCTCTTTTGGTTCATGCATCGTTTCAAAGGTGTTTAGTATCCAAATCGCTTGAAACAAGTTAAAAGAAAAAAGGGCTGGATCTAGCAATGCGCTTGAGCACCAGTTTCATCTGCGCGCGCGCATGTCATCCTATTTGATTTGTAAGCTGCAATGCATGCTGGTCGGCTTTGCCGTTTTGCG
The DNA here is from genome assembly GCA_003687565.2 of Craspedacusta sowerbii. Taxonomy (NCBI): domain Eukaryota; kingdom Metazoa; phylum Cnidaria; class Hydrozoa; order Limnomedusae; family Olindiidae; genus Craspedacusta; species Craspedacusta sowerbii. Next base: position 7,794 of record QQSS02195657.1, read on the forward strand.
CTAGGATGTAAACGCGCTATTGGACAACCACAAGTTCGGTGATCCAGTAAGCGAATTTTCCGAGTGCGTAAATCTGCTACCATTGAAAATCTCATCTCCTTGGCTTGGATTTTGGTCGACTGGTGACATCTGAGTTAAGAATTTAAGAACTAAATTTTTTAGTTAGAATTTAGGAACTAACCAGCGCAAACTCTACAGAGCAGTACCTTTAGAATAGACTGACGTTTGGAGAACAAGGGCGTTTGTCAAGTCTGGTATGCGCTATTAAATACGGAGATAGGGTAGGGTACTTAATGAGCCAGTTCCGCTCTAACCCTATTGTACCGATGAAACAATAATGTAGATAAATAAGTAGATGCGATCCAACATCACTGATAGTGGACGAAATCTTGTTTAGAAAATACGGAGCCTCGCAGCAACTCCTACATGGATTGCATTTATTAATACTTTCAGAAAGGTGGAATAGTAGCTGATGTTATGGCGATAAAGGAATTATTGGTTAAAATATTAATAATAAAAACAGTGTAACGTGCATAAGGACATCGTCTAGGCAAATAATCTTTAAAATGGAGCTACGCATTAGAGGTAACCTAAGACTTTCCTACACAGTGACGACTTGACCCAACCCGATCCGACCCGATCCGATCCGATCCGATCCGATCCGATCCGATCCAATCCGATACATCCAATCCGATCCGATCCGATCCGATCCGATCCGATCTGATCCAACCCGATCCGATCGGATCCGATCCGATCCGATCCGATCCGATCCGATACATCCAATCCGATCCGTCCGATCCGATCCGATCTGATCCGACCAGACGCAACTCAGCCCGATGCAACCAGCTGCTGACCGTGCGCACCGAATCAAGTCCATCTCTGACGTGTCACCGCACTGCCGTTCTATGCTCGTCATCACACCAAGGTACAACAAGGTACAGGAATAAAATATTAAATAATTCTCCATGTCGGAAAACGAAACTAAAAAAAACAAAAACAACCAGGTGAAAAGCTTCAGAAAGCAGGGAAGCTATGCTTCAGTTTGCAAAACCAGCTGCTCGCACGTGTTGAGGTTGAGTCGACAGATCAGGCGTTATTATATTAAGCGTCCTTGATCCATCCTTCGATCAATAGAAACGCATAAAAATGCTCGAAACAGTCGTAAATAAAATGCATATTTCAAGGCAGGTAAGTTCTTCAAATCAACGCGTAGACAGTTTGAACCCCATAAAGAGATTATTAGCTCGCCACAAAATTTAATAACTTCCTGGTCGAAGTTTAGATGGCTTTTGAGCTGAGAAGCCGTGAACGCAATTAAACATCTGCAGCTTCCAAATCACTACTTGACAGACAATGCTTGGAAAGAGATCAATTAATCCTGATTTCCATAGCAAGGCTTTCAGCCCTACGTCGGAAGATTTCGTCGTGTCCATTCCAGTTCATTTGTCCGTGCAGTTAAGGTCACATGATGTACGTAAGATCATTCTTCCTCAAGCAAATTTGTAAAACTTTCATCAACTGGAAGGTGAATAGACAGTAATTGCCATAAATTTTTTCTCATATCTGGCCATGTCTGATAGTAAAACCCTCGGGAGCAAGGATTAGGAAAGGTCTACATTTTTTTTCCTTATTCTATATCCGATTGCTCATAAAAATAAACCTTTTCTGCTCCAAAAAGTTTTGTTTATTATTTGGTTACTCATTTGCTCTTACCATGGACATGAAGAGGTCTGGAGTAATTGATTTTCCTACCGTAATTTCATTGACAACGATTAGCTATAATGTGTTATGAGACATTTTATGAGTTTTAATACTTTAATTTCAATGCTTTAACTTGTCTCACCTTGAGTAACATGGTTACCTAGATAGTAAAATTTTACGTTATTAAGTAAAGGGCAGTGTCTTCGCAGTCAACTACATAAACTAGTAACTAAAAAAAAAAGGTCTTTGGAGGCATGCATGTATTCAGAAGGTAGATTGAAAATTTAAGTCTGGCTTTCTCTCAAGTGCCACAGTTTGACTCCTATTTTTCGTTGCCACATGGCAACCATGGACCTTGGGAGGTCTAAAAAAAATTATTAGCTCTTTCAAATTACATCAGGATAAACTTATTCAAATTAAAAAATAAGCTCACACACAAACAAATATTTCTACACTCACACATCTAATAGCTCTGAAAAACATCATGTAAAGATGAGTATCATAACAAACAAGAGTATGAAATCTTAAACATCGCTCTTCATAAATAAAACGCGGGTCAACGACAAAAAATTGACTTCCCCGATAAATGTATTGTAACTAAAAGGCTGATGTAACAGATACAACAGTATATTTATAAAGGGACTAATATGAGGTTATATGAAGAATCCTCATTGAGGATATGAGGTTTCATTGTAGGAAGCAATACGTTATAATGCGGCCATGCGTGCTATGATTGTCAAGAAACCTTCCCCTATCATAAGTGCATCTTCAGATCACTATCCATGTTCCCCAGTTGACGAGATAAATGTAAGCAATCCGGATAAGGGATGGCTGCGGCAACGCTATGAAACGTAAGACTTTTCCCAGCACAATTGAATTATGGAGATATCTTGAAGATAGATAGAGCGCAAGCGAGGCACGGAGACCTCTTTAAGATTGGAATTCGCGAATGCGACAACAGCGGGATCAGTCTGGCATCGAAAGCCTGCTTTAATCGCAGGTTTACGGATTCCTAAGAGATACCAATAATCTTCGACTCGAGTGGTCTCCCAATCGCTAGAAGGGACAACCAAACGGATAAAACCGGGGGTTGCATCTCTAGCCGGCAAGTGCCGGTGCAGGTGAGCTAACGCGCACAAGCCTATTATATACATTAAATCCGACAACTGTAGCAATTGTTGCCAACACCATGAAACGAATTTTATAAAGACAACGTAGACATTGGTATTTTTATCTTTTTAGCTGGTCTATCTGTATTCCAATTTCTGTAAACGCGAGTTGATGCGGTGGCTAACTAAAAGAAATTAAAATAGAGCTTGTAACTTGAGTGACAAAATTTGACTAGGTTCCAGTATACAACGGGGTCGATTGGCCCCATCTTGACGGAGTTTTGTCCATCCAATCAACTTTACGAGGGCATCAAGGTGGATTCGTCAGCGTCCATCTGGAAGGTCATACTTCCCATCACATATCAATCGCCGCTCCCACTCCCATTCAATCACTAGGCGTGCATGTCCTCGCAAAGTCAACTTTCCATCACTAGACGTTCCTATCCACCCAAGTCAACTTACCCCCCACTAGGCGTTCATATCCACCCAAGTCAACTTTCCATCACTTGGTGTGCCCTGTCCTTGCGAAGGCAACTTTACATTACTTGGCGTTCCTATCCACCCATGTCAACTTACCACTACTAGGCGTTCCTATCCATGCGAGTCAACTTTCTATCACCGATGGTGACTCAGGAGTTCAAACAGTGCTAAGTTATCCGTTTTTTGAATTTTTGAAGTTGGAAGCGCATAGTTTAAACCATACTTTTACATTTCAAACTCCTCACTAGTTAGCTTTTAAGACGAGGTTTAAGTTATAGCATCTTTTGCAGTGTACGGAAGTGGCATCATACCTGTTAGCTTGGAGAGCTTTTTTTTTTCCTTATGGTTAAATACCTAGAGCTCCCAAAACCAACCTTTTACCGTAGATATATAGCTAAGATATATTTTGTCTCTTTATCTCTACTGATGCTGTGATACCTCTCCTTACTGATGTAAACTCTAGACACCCAAATATTAAATTTATTGTAGAGTATAAAACAGAAGGTAAGCTGTCATTTGTAATTGTACCAGATGTGCTTGTTGATCGCACTGCTGACAAAGGTTTTCTCACAAAAAACCTTGACAAAGATTTTTCGCAAAAACACGTTTATAGGTCTTATGTTGAATTTGAATAGTTTTTTGTGCCTACTCTTATAAAATTTCCATTAATTAAGACTCTAGTTGACTGAGTTTTCAAAATTAGCTTATTAACGAAGCCAATTTCATACGGATATAACGAAAGTTACTAATTATCTCATTAAGAACCATTTTCTGAATTTCTTGTAAGTAGATTCATCAAGTCATGTTTACACAATAAACTGGATCCACAAGACCAACTTCCTAAAGATAATAACACGTGTGAAACACGCCTCTTCAAACTCCCATAACTGGGATTTTGTCTTCAAAGCAACTAACCAAAAAGATCGCAGTACAATAAATACTTATTATGTAAGGTCACTGACGTAAGGCTTATATTTACGTCTTTTGATATTGGCTTTCTACTTCAGCACAAAGATTGCTTGCTTAAGTTTTCAAATGTAGGCTTTAATGCTTGTTACATTGGAGAGACCTCCAAGCAATTCACAACTCGGTTTGAGGAGCACCTAGGTATGGGCAAATTTCCCATATGTGGAAGCTCTTGCAAGATTGCGATAACAAACAAGTGTGCTCCAAGTCGTGCTTCTCTGTTTTAGATCACGCGCCTACTGATGTCCAGACGAAATTCAAAGAGGCCATGTATATTCATTAGCTGAAGCCGTCATTAATTACGCAAGTTAGCCACCTAGCGTTCTCTCTCTCTCTCTCTCTCTCTCTCTCTCTCTCCCTCTGCCTCTCTCTGCCTGTCTGTCTGTCTGTCTATCTGTCTGTCTGTCTGTCTGTCTGTCTGTCTCTCTCTCCCTCTCTCTCTCTCTCTCTCTCTCTCTCTCTCCCTCTCTCTATTTAGAACCTTTCTTCCCACCTGATTGCCTGATTTTGCCATGTATGATAGTAGTAGTAATAGTAGTAGTAGTAGTAGTAGTAGTAGTAGTAGTAGTAGTAGTAGTAGTAGTAGTAGTAGTAGT
>QQSS02195668.1:0-12645 GCA_003687565.2 Craspedacusta sowerbii
TATATATATATATATATATATATTGGTATATATATAAAAATTTATATACATGTATATATATTTATATTTGTGTGTATGTTTTTGTGTGTGTGTGTGTGTGTGTGTGTGTGTGTGTGTGTGTGTGTGTGTGTGTGTGTGTGTGTGTTTACACGTATATAATTGGGCCGCATGCCGGTAGCTTTGTCGGCTTAAATTCTATTCTAAAGCAAGAATCTGCTATTATTCATCAGGAGCAACGTTTCCTATGCGAATATGCTTCCTGCTTTGTTTGGTAGAGGCCCTATAAACAATGCATCGTTCGCAGAAATCATTTGTACTCTACGGCCCACCTTTGTCAAAAATGACCCATGTGTTCGCGTGACAGCCTTCGATGACTCTTCCTGAGACATCCTGCAGTATATACTATGACATCGTTCTATATTGATGATATAGGGACTGCAAGAACATTCTGTCCGTGCGGACTCGTTACATCGTCGTGGCGCACGTGAGTGACTTGGTTTACAATGTGTCATTTGTAACTAGGTCTACTTCAGGACCCCAGAACCAGGTACCTTTTTGCAACTCGCAAATTCTCTACCCGTTCTATGGTTCAACAACGTTAAATGAAGTCTCCAACAGAGTGAGTAGCGTAGGATATGCAGATCTTTTTAATTCATCACATTGAACGGCTATCCAGAATAGGCTCCGCTCCATTTCAAAGTCTATCAACGCCAGCTGGGCAACGTCGTAAAATTGGATTTTGTATTTCCTGACTGCAGATAGTCCCCGAGGGTGTTGACATCTCACCGGCACTGACAATTCGTTTACATGTCGACGTAATCTATCGGGTCGGTGGAAGCGTCTTTTGCTGAATGCCCGAAAGCTTAGGAAAAAGTATATACAAATGGGCTCTGTTTTGTTTTAGCAGCCTTCTCAATGTTTTTGTTTGCTGGTAGATCAAAGGCTTGGCTTAGCCGCTGGGGTTTATGTGTACGCGCTCGGCATTGAGATATATATCTGCTGTATGTCACACAATTGCGATGATAGCGATGTTTTCACACCACAACACAAACACGTACTACGCAGAGTGGCTTGCAGACACAGGCAGTAACATGGCTGAAAGTAATCACACGCTATCAAGATCTTATTGTTAACGGGTTGTAAGTGACTTATATTTTCCCTTACACGACACATACATAGAGCGTGTGTGAGATAATCTTCAATTGCCCTTGTCACGCACTCGTGTTAACTCTCGCAAAAAATGTAAAGGCTGAAAACAAACACATCAAAGAAACGACCAAGTGCCAAAACATCCAATTTCTTACTCATATTTAGAAGCGCATGCTTGTGAATCTCTGTAGCTTTTGCATCAGTTTGCCTTACATGACAAAAAAATTTGAGGATATGAGCGTGCAGGTAGACAAGTCGTAACAAACGCTGTATTTTTAAAAATTTGGTTACAGGAAGTTAACCACTGAATTAAGAAAAAACATCGCATATGAGCAGGAGAGCAGGAGTAAGCACTGCATAAAAAAACATCACTTCAAAGGTGATACGTTCAGAGAATAACACGAAGTCTTGCTTGCACGAATCTGCTAGTGTTAGCAGCGCTTGGCGCATTGCCAGTCGCAAACGTTTAAAATGAGCCAATCAGTGCCTCAGATCGAATAGCCAGTACTGTCCGCGGAAAATTTTTCCAAGTGTGGACACAGGCCATGAGAAAATTTTCTGCGGACCAATTTGCAGCATCTTTTGCCTTCCGAAGAGAATAGCGACCGCTGAACAAACTTATATAATGAATATCATAACACTGGATTAACGCAATGTTTGTAAAGTTTCAAACTCGACGACTGGTTAAGCTTTCTCATCAATCTGATGAAATCAAAAAGATTAGTTTCCACCTGATTTACGAGGCGTTAGCCCCTGGCATGTAAAATCAAATTGATAACTATGTATCGTATTATTACTCTATTTTTCAGAATGGTTTTAATTGCAGATCATTTTAGTAACAGTTCAAGGTGCAGAACATGATGATTTCGCCAATTCTTGTATCTAGTATTTATCTGACATCAACTGATAAGCATCAGCTGTTCAACGCAGTTTTTAGGTGTTCGCAGGTGACGTTATATCTGTTGTTTAAATTTTCCTAGACTTTCGAAGCCTATTTTTTCTCAGAATGTAGTTTTTGTTACGTGAAACATTCCAAAATATTTCTTGAGTGAGAGTAAACGATTCCACCCGTTTCTTGTCCGGCTTTCGCGTAGAAATCGACCTGTTGGATGCTGTGCGTGTGGACGATGCTGTTCCAGGCGTCGAGTTTGTAGATGGCCGATACAAAGCCTTTCAATTTTACGTGTACAGTCAAGAGCTTATAGCCGACGAGAAAGTTACTAAGGAAGTCGTTGGTGAGATGGTTGGCAACGAAGAGTTCTTCATTGCTGCTAACGTAAGGTAACGTATGATGTGTTATAACCCTTGAACCATGTCGGCTCATCATACTCTGACTTAAGCGTAGAGCAGGCAGGTCCAGGCCAGGTCGACGCTCGTAAATCTGCACTGAAGCCGAAAATTGTTGCATCGCAACACCGATGGAAAGAATTGACACGTAGTCATCTTATTTTGTTCTCCTGCGATGTGTTGGTGCCAGAGAAATAAGGAATTTATTTGGAACGGCTAAGGCAAATTTGAAATAATCGCTGTTAAGAATGTAGGGTTTGCAGGTTGCCTTTGTGAAAGAGTATAGATGCCTGCTCAAATGAAAAATTAAATTCCACACTTCAGATTTCGGTTCTGACCTTTCGTTTTCTTTGTTGTTGTTTTTTTTTTTTGTCATTTCTTTGAGATCTTTATTCAAAATTTTGTGCTTTTCGCAAATGGCTAATCATGTTCAATTGATTTTTTTTTAATTTTAGGCACGACAAACGATCCCCGAGCGTTATACTCTCGTTGCAGAATCATTTGGGGAACTTCAAGTTCATCCTCTGGATCGATGCTGCCTCTCAGAAACTTGGAATACGATACACGTCTTCTGAAGGAAAAAAGAATCTCTCTTTCAAGAAAGTCCCCTTGCAACTGGCTAAATGGCACCGAATTTTCCTTCGCTTTTTAAAATTTGGATCGGCAAATCCTAAGGTCGATTTGTATGTTGACTGTCAGCTTGTTGATAAAAAGGAGTTCCCTTTCTCCCTCAAGAACTCTCTGATCGAGGACAGCGTTGGCACTAACTTAAGAATAGGACAACTGAAAACGTTGCTAGGCACCGACCCATTAAAATTTGTGGTGAGTGTTTGGTTAGTACTTGTCGCGTTGCAAGGGGCAACCTTTGGTCCCTGGGGCTTGTGGATGTCTTGTGTCCTTTGCTTACTTCGAGCACGAACGCTTTCAACCTGATGTCGATACCTAGAAGGATGAGAGAGACGTCAACAATCTCCCTATGTTCGACAGCTCTTTCGCGTATACTTTATTGATATCCGTTCAAAGTTCTCCGGCGAGATTAGACAATAAGTAAATTCAATTTTGGCTCCTGTGAAGTATGTGTCGGGGTTTCTATCGCGAAATATTTCATGGCTTCTTTGCTTTCTATTAAAGTCCGTTCATATGGGCCTGGTATGCGCCTCGCGGTCCCTGGCAAACCTTTCGAAATTGCGCCTGTTCGGGTTCTTCAGGACTTGATCTCAATGTAGAACAGGTTGAAGCATTGTAAGTCTTTCCAACGCCTCAACTGACTCGTTTGCAGTCTAATCGCAGCAGCTTCATGCGTACTGGAGCATGCGCATGCAAAGGTTTGAATATGATATGTCACAGTCGTTGACGAGGGCCTTTGCGATGGATTTTTGAATATATGTTAAATATTTTTATTTGCATCTTTGGTCTTTGCGGAGCCGCGTATCAATTGTCAAACGCAAACAAAGCTGGACCCTGTAGTTACCTTTCAGTCGCCAGCAAACGGAGGATGATTCTGTACCACCTGCAACTGTGCTGTTTTTTGGGACAATGATCCGTTTTCGGAATGGGTCGACACAGTCGCTGCTAGGGGCTTGCGCTCGTCCCCATGAAAGTTTTTTTGGGGCAATCTGACGGCAGAAGTAAGCTCATGCATTCTTCAGCCTTAGTGTAACGAAATAAAACGAAAGCCGATTGCTTTCGCGAACACGGAAGCGAGTTTGCATCACCGTACAGTTTGTGTGGCCAGGACACCAAATACCATGGGCTCTGTGGGAACGGACACACTGCTGAATTCCAATATTTGGTCAACTTTGAATTATGTGACTAGGGTCTTGCCGTACGGGGTTTGGTGCTAGCCTTTAGAAGCAGTAGCAAATGGCACGCACTTTTGTTCAATAATACAAGAAAGTTGGCTACCTTGTTGCCTGCGTTAGTTTATGACAGCAGTTTTCACAAACTATCAGTGGCAACCTGAGAAAGAAAACCACGTGATGAGTTGTACGTCATTGGTTGGCATTACGCATTGCTGAGAACGATCGACGTATCCTACTGTGTAAGCCGACTGCGCAACCTATTTGGCATGGCTGCACTTATAGCTACTGAAGATCCGAATATCGAACATCCGTTAATGTTTCCGACACAATTACTTTGATTAAAATACTTTTGTCCTTTGCCTGTTGACTTGCAACGATAAGATTTTAGCCTTCTGTCGTTGCTGATGAAATACGATACGTCTTAGAGTCCGTTTGGTGGTCCATGTCCGCAAGTCCAACATCTCTGAAGCGTATTGCAGAACTCCAAAAGCTTGAGGTTTTGTGACGTGTGTAATAAACATGTGCATTTTGAAAATGGAACTATGTCGGCCTACCGAATGAACGCAGCTGTTTTCTGCGACACCAATCGAACCATATCGGTTACGGACGCAAGTATTTCTTTAGCCTTGGAGTTGTAAGATGGCTTTCATGTAGTTTCAGCGCTGATTCTTTTAGGCGGTATGAAGTATACGAAATTAAAATTCATGCGGAGCTTCAACAAGTGCGTGAAAGAGACGCTTTTTTTTCTTGACATGTTAATCTTATTCTTTATTTCTACAGGGAGCGATACAGGATATGAAGCTTATCTTTAAGCGTGATCTTGACTGGTACATATCTCCAAAACAATGTCTCAGCATGGAAGCTCAAGCCAGCGGTAGGTCGAGATGAATATCGCTGTTCATTCTTCTTCTTTTTTTATGCTTTTTCTATGAAGCGTGTTTGCGTGCTTATATGTAATTTCATGTCGTTTCCATGTGCTGTGTCATGTCTCTCTGTTTAACTTGCGCTTCTATTCTTATATGCTGTTTTGCGTTGTTTTCATATGGTCTGTCTTGTCCATTATGCTTTGTGATCGGTGGTTAACGGGAATGAGCTCGGAATCTGGTGGTTGCGGGTTAACTTGGCCTTTCATACGTCCTTGGTCGTTTGAATAAGTACCAATGATAGTTTAAAGTCGTTTGCTACCATTTGGGACAGGTCGTTGTGGAGGTTAGTTATGATTAGAAGAATTTGGGCAATATCGAATTTATTGTGCTCTCTTCATAGCACCGTGGTCACCAGATATCGCTTTCCGATACATAAGCAACTATATGATAGACTAAGTGAACTATATGATAGTATTTTAAGTTAGTATAAAAATATAGTATATATATACATATGTGTGTGTGTGTGTTTGTGTGTGTGTTTGTGTGTATGTGTGTGTGTCTTTGTGTGTGTGTGTATGTGTGTGTGTGTGTGTGTGTGTGTGTGTGTGCTAGAGGATAGAAACAGCGCGTTCATGTATTTTGAAAGTTTACTGTTTGATTCTCGTCTGTAGGGATGCGAGCGCACCAGGATCCTGGTACCGCAGTTGTCACGGACCTAAAAGATATTGGAACAACGTTGGAAAGTTTGAAAGTCGCATTGGCTGACCAGGTTAGTAGTACCTCTCTGATTCGTGGCTCGACCTGGTAACTGGTGCTTTAACAATCGACACATCTGCCAGCGCACGTGCTTAAGCAACTTCATCTCAGTTTGAAATTTTCAAGCACTTAGTGAGAAAAGCCCCAGTATTTTGGGTCTACTCTGAATTTTGCATAGTAGTTTCATGTTCATGTTAATTCTTGCTGGGTCTAAGTCTATACATTTTCTGTCGGGTGTACGCTATGCAAGTATGGTTTACGTTTTATTGTTAGGTTAAACAGACGGCCGCCATAAAAAACCATTTGTTTAAGTGTTTGAAGTGTGTTGGAGACGGTGGCGAAGGCCCAACTACGAATGAGAAAGAGGCTTGCGCTAACAACCCTTGCCATCCTGAGGCAAAATGCTCGTCAGACTTCGGCTCCATCATATGCAAGGTAAAAGTGATTCTGTTTTTGCCTCTGCAAGATGTCTGCCCCAATGATTTCACAGATATTGAACCGTCGTAAACGGATGATATTAAAATGCGTCAGACTTGTGTGAGAGGTTGTGTTTGAATTGACGGTGTAGCATGAGCCATAAGTCTGTGTTCTTTGTAATCTAGACAGGGATATTTCTCACTCTTACTATGCTGCTGTAGTTTAGAAATTTATTTAGTTAAGTTTTTAAGTTTATAAGCTTAAGTTTATCAGCTCATGTTCTTTGGAATCTAGACAGGGATATTTTTTACTCGTACTATGCTGTTGTAAGTCTAGAAAAGTTAATCAGCGGCAGGAAGCTCTATATGATTTGAGCGATCCCAATATATTAACTTTAGTGCAAAGACGGATTTGCTGGCAACGGTATTCTCTGCGGAACGGACACTGACTTAGATGGTATGCCGGATAAAGAGCTTCAATGCACAGAGAAGTCTTGCAAAAAAGTGAGTGATCCACAATAATTGGCTTTTTGTTTTGAACGAGGACCTGCGCTCTACAACTCATTACCTGGGCCTTACTCTGCTGTTTTGCCGTCTCATAAACATATGGGGCTATGATGAGTCATGTGACTTATTGTAGTATAATGATTTGCGTGCGCAAACGCCTTGTTATGTTGAGAAGATGGTCGTTATTTTCCCAAACTTACCTCAGTCGCGTCTGCATAGCATTGAGAGATTAGTACATTGGGCTTACCGGCCAATCGAGCTTATTGCGAGTATTTATGCACTAATTTAGTTATCTTGTGCTTAGATGGTGTGTAAGAATACGATATTTTTAATGCGTTAGACCATGGATCTCTAAGGCCTTTATTCATACTTTGCGATGAGGTCTCAATTCCACGTGTTTTGCATCAAAAATCAGAGAAGGTCTTGTAGCACGAACTGTAAAGAAATAATTGAAGTCGTTAATGTATTACTGTTTTCAGAATAGGTAGATAGCATCATATAGATGAAATAACAGACGGGCAGACAAAAAGACAGACAGAAGGACGGGCAGGCACACAGACAGACACACGGACAAACATGCAGGCGGAAAGACAGACAGACGGACAGAAGACAGACAAGCAGACAGACAGACAGACAGACAGACAGACAGACAGACAGACAGACAGACAGACATGCAGGCGGGTGTGATTATCTTTACACTTTTCATGCAGTGCTAGTCTAGGATTTGACTCAATTCATCAACTGCTTGAAAGATGAGTGTGATTTCCATAAATTTAGGATAACTGCGTCCGGTTTCCGAACAGCGGCCAGGAGGATGCGGATCGTGATGGTCAGGGTGATGCGTGTGACGAAGACGACGATAATGACGGAATCAAGGATGATGACGTAAGTTTATGCCTGTTTTTCAGCCGTCAAAGCACCTATGACGCTTTTGCTTCGCGCATCGGGTGTTTAAAAGGCAAATATCAGCAAAGAGGATTTTGCAAGTTGATCCCGAGCATCACATGCTTGTTTTCGTACATTGTCGTCAAGGCAGAAGTATTTTTTCAGAAAGCATTTTTTTGGATTTCCGTGACTTACAGCCTTGGATTTTTTTCCCCACGATGTGTCGTTACCGCAGCACAGCGTGACATTAATAGTCGTTGCTTCGGCCGTGTTATTCTCTTGTGAGTGTGCACTGTGCAGCCTTCAACTTGTTTGCACGCTCGCAGATTTCCAGGATGGTTCGGGAAGCTTTGCTTCGTGACTGAATTCCACCAGTGTTAAATTCTACCAGCAGAAAATTGTCCTCACTAAAAGGTCGTCATGTTTTCATCGATTCAAGAGTGAACAAAGTTCGTTGTCGAGTTCTCTACATCGACTACGTCTGGATACACTTTTACAAAACGAGCAATGTAGTATGGCAGTTAAATAAACCGTCTAGTAAACTTTTTTTAATAAGTTGGTCGGGTTTTCCTAAAGCCTTGGTTGTGCCAAAGCTTATATCCCTGTAGCAGGTATAACTTTTAACAAGTAGAGGCTAAAGCCAACCGAAATCTGGTCGGATATGGCTCAGATTTTTGTCCGCGCTGAAGTGGCCAAAGTTGTTAATCAAGAACCACTTTTTTGTCCGGGTGCATGAGGGCGTTCGTAGCAAGCATGTTGTTGATGTCGTAGGACAACTGCCCGCGATCGCGCAACGAGAATCAAAGCGACCGAGACGAAGACGGGCATGGCGATGCTTGCGACAACTGCCCCGACGTTAAGAACCCGACTCAAGCTGACTCAGACGGTGACGGCGTTGGTGACGCATGCAGCAGTGACAAGGATGGCGATGGTATTTACCATTTATGTTTCCATGACTCTTATATTTTTTTCTGGTCGAGGTCTCCATGCGAACGTTCGTGTCGAGTTTTTGCTCTCGAAGAAGTGTTACTTATGAACCATCGTGTTCAGCAGTGTTCTTACGCTGGTGCGTCTTAGAGGCAGAACGTCCAAGTACTCTGCTTTGAAACATCTCCTCTTTCATATTATGTGTAAAGATAAGCGAAGAGTCAGCGCTTTCATTAGAGCGTAATGTTTTGTTGTGACTCGCACAAACTGCATGTGACCCAACATCTTTGTTCAGGGATTAAGGATAAAAGCGACAACTGTCCAACTGTAGTGAATCCTGGTCAAGAAGATAGAGATGGCGATAGTGTGGGTGACGCTTGTGACAACTGTCCTAGATTATACAATCCGTTGCAGAAGGATTCTGACAGTGACAATGTTGGCGACTTGTGTGACTCAGGCAATGACGTGTATGTGTTCCTCCTGTGTATGTGTTCCTTTGTTTATCTTTTCTGCGCGTATATTGCTTTCATCCATTGCAGCAATTATTTTGTCCCAGAATATCCCATTATCCACGCTTCTAATTGCCTCAAGGTGTCCAACTTTCTATCTTGAAAGGCGATGGAAATGTTTGTGGGCGAGATGCCATGGGTGGTTACTTAAATAAACGTCTGTCATCTTAACCTGTGTAATGTGTTATGTATTGCAGAGATCACGATGGAATTCAAGATGACATGGATAACTGTCCTTACATCCCCAATGCCGACCAGCAAGATACTGACAACGATGGTCACGGTACGCACCGGATCAACCGATTGCTACCTTGATTAGACACCGCGCGCCATTTGTGAATTGGGCTGTATTTAAAACTGCGAGTGATTATTTTTTTCACAGTCAGGAGAGTGTGGTGCGTGCATTGAACGTAGAATGTTTTAGTCATTATGGCCTTGGTGCCGTTTATTTTTCTAGGATTTTAAGTATATACTAAGATGATGGATAAAGGTTCTGGTGTATTTGAAACTTTATTTCGAATGCTCATGGCTTAGGAGACCAGTGCGACGACGATGATGACAATGATGGCATCAAAGATGACAAAGATAATTGTCGTGTCATCCCGAATCCTACTCAGTTTGACAAGGATGGTATGTGCTGTTTGAACCTAACTTTCCTGCTGGTTGCGGGAAACAATCTTTATCAGTTTCCGTTGGAGCCTTTCTGTCCTCCCTGGTGATTACTCCTCCTTTCTGTATTTTGGCGCTTTCGTGCTCCAGCTTGGTTGTAGTCACGTACCATACTCAGTAAATTTTTGAATCTTCTTTTCATTACGCAGCTATTGCTCTTTCCATCTTGTCTTCGTAGGCGATGGTCAGGGCGACGCTTGTGATCCAGATTTCGATGGTGACGGTGCGCTAGATATCGTTGACGCTTGCCCTGCGAATCCTCAAGTTCGCTCTACGAATTTCACAACGCATCAGATGGTAGCACTGGATCCGATTGGAACTTCTCAAGTGGATCCGCTGTGGGAGATTCTTAATAACGTGAGAGGATTTGATCTTTTAGGGCAACATTTATTGTGATGGCCATACAGAGATTTGTTTTCCGATTGCGTGCCTCTTGCTTCACTATGCAGATTGTTTGCTAAGCCTGGAAATGATCTACTTCTGAGTCTTGAAAGAAAGAACTTCGGTCCCGCTCCAAACAGGCATTGGGCGATGCTCATCTTCGTTTCTTTAGGGTAGATCCTGTAGCGACCACTTTGCATTAATCCTGGACAAGGGGCTATGGAAACGCAGTACACTACAATTGACTGCTCCGGGACTTACTGGCACTCATTTGAACGACCCCGAAAGTATGTAACGCTAAGTTGACCTACGACGCGAGTTGCGCTGGCGGTGGCTTGAAACCGCAACCCTCCGATTCCAAGACAAACGCCCCAACCGCTACGCTACACCCTTGCAGACTCACCACCGTTCAATTAATACATTCATACTAGCGGACGCGCAGACAGGCAGATCCCCAAATTAGCTACCGTGGAAGCAATACATTCATATTGACTGACAGACATATCAACAGACCAACAGGAGGAGACGGACAGGCGGATGGAAAGAGAGCAAGCATGCTAACACTGTTTATGTAGTAACCCAACTAAGAATTTATCTAATTAAATAACTGATAGAGGGACTAGCCTGTGTCTATTTACGCGTTCGTGCGAATGCTTCTAATTGATATACAAAAAATGAATATTTGTCCTTCGTTTATTTGCCTCCGTAAATTTTTTAGGGAGCCGAAATAAAACAGTGGAGGAATAGTGACCCTGGGATAGCAGTCGGTGAGTCAGCATTTGGGATGGCGTTTTGCGAGTTTCAATCTATGTTTATTGTTAGTTAACGTGTTTGCATTTGTGAGAGTTGAGCCATGACTGATTGTTGTTTTATAGTTTGAGATGCATATGTGCGATGAAGCGAACGATGTTAAAACTGGTGGTATTGCATCGAGTAAGTGGAATCCTCCCCGAATAATGTGGTTGCTCCGACCGCACAATGTTGTCGCCATTTCTGCCTTCTGTACGGATTTAATTCTCGGAATTTTCAGGTTACGAGAAATTCGGTGGCGTTGACTTTGCTGGAACGTTTTACGTTCACGACGAGAAGGACGACGATTTTGTCGGCTTCGTATTTTCTTACCAGGACAGCAGCAACTTCTACGCTCTGATGTGGAAGAAAGACAAGCAGACGTACTGGTTCGAAAAACCATACAAAGTTGTTGGTCATCCTGGGATATCTCTCAAAGTAAGCACGAATGATTTGCTTGCTTCATTAATGTTGTGTAGCTGGCGTTCGGGGCGGGGCCACAGTGTTACTCGTGAGTTCACTGCCCCCGGTTTCAACCCCCGACCTCGATATCAGTCTAAACCGTGACGTAGCACGGTTTCGTTTCCAAATATTGTCACGTAGGATTTGCACTTTTTTTTATTGTTCTCCGCACGCGCTGCTTAAAGCTTTGAATACAGCGATATGAAAGTCAGAGAAGTCTTTAAGCGATTAATTGACGAGCTCGGTGTGCATGGTATGGCTAGCACGGTCGGCACTATATTTTCCTCTGCACTCTCATCGAATTTTCTATCCTTAATCGAGTTCAACCTTTATTGCAAAGCGTCTATGATTTAGTGAGTGAATTTTGTCGCAAGACCAGGTCACTTCGGTTGTTGACAGGACTTCCTCCTGTGTCTGTCTCTCCAGATGTTACTTCTTTCGGCTTGTATCTTGCACGTGACTCTATAAGCCCCAGAGTAACGTACTGCTTTTGAAATTACGGCTGTCGTTACTGCATCGTGAATCCTTCTGTGCTTGTTTAGTCCGTGAAGTCGAATACCGGACCAGGAGAGCATATGCGAAATGCCCTGTGGAGCTCTACAAGTATTCCAGGACAGGTCAGTGAATTCTCAATAGTCTTGCTTAAGAACGATCTAGAGTACCTAGATTTCGGCCGCGAATTAATGTGGATTAGTAGAAGTTCTTTTAGTATGCGGAGGGTTGAAGCGACGTGGGCATATTATCACGATCACCTTGAGTAGACAAAACTGTAATTCATTAGTTTACGAAATTGAGTCATTAATTATTATGAACACGAGGTGTTAAGACATCAAAATATTAGCAGTCAGTAAAATTGTGTTGACAATGTTTGAGCGTAAGTTTTGGAAAAAGCGGGAAGGTGTTATCTGAAATTTGTTCTTCTCTGTTTGTTGATGATTACTGCGAAGAGTAAGCTTGTTCCCCTGCAGAGTACAACTATTTGGGCGGACTCAAAAAGAGAGGGATGGAAATCGAAAACTTCCTATAGATGGCTGCTAAAACACAGACCACAGCAGGGCATTATGAGGTCACCATGCGTTACCTTCTTATATTCCACGATTATCAAGATCTTGGGTCGTGTTGTGTTCAAAATCTATCGCACAACATGCCTGTATATATTCATGCATACATACGTACATACATACATGCATACATACATACATACATACATACATACATACATACATACATACATACATAC
>QQSS02195690.1:0-12642 GCA_003687565.2 Craspedacusta sowerbii
ATAGTAGATAGGGACAGTGGGAATCTCGTTAATCCATTCATGCGCGTCACTAATTAGATGACGAGGCATTTGGCTATTTGCGTATGTATTACCATACTCATTACCCATTTGTTCCGATGGGTCTAAATAAACTACGCTAGAAAGAAAGATTAGACACAAGCACGGTTATTAGATTAGACACAAGCAAGATTAGACACAAGAAGTCTAAATAAACTACGCTAGAAAGAAAGATTAGACACAAGCACGAGAGAGGAAGGGAGAGACGACGACAAGATACGAAAAGAGATAACTAGACTGAGCACGGTAGGAAACAGGACAAGAGAAGTGAGGAAAGGGGTGGGAGGGATAGTGACGGCGAAACACAACACAATAAACGACGCAGTAGTGTATGGTGTTCCGACCCCCACATGGGTTACAGGGATACGATCCCCGGTCGTAGGAACACCAAACCTACACTAAAAAATAATGATTGGCCATTGTAGTGCACAGACCAGCTCATGCCCATAGTCGCACGCAAAGCATAACACTAACTACACATATACTCCAAATACATAAAGAAACGATGACAATAATTACAACGCATAACGATAACGTAGGTCAAAGCGCATGGTGTTCCGACCCCCACGTGGGTTACAGGGATACGATCCCCGGTCATAGGAGCACCAAACCTATGCAAATAAAATATTACATACAAAGTACTCACAACATACAAAAGAACTTCCAAATTTTGATCGTCCATGACATGCTGGCGTGCACGAATTCGGATCGTCTGGATTTCGCCTTCGCCAGATCGAGGATACGGTCGTTGGGGGTCCAGTAGCACCCGCGACAGGACATCACGAAGGGCATGTGCGTGACCTTCTTGGCGCCATGTAGGGACCGCAGGTGGGTGTTGAACTCCGAAGTATCGTATTTCAGGATCTTTGCGTCAGCGGCGCGCTTAAGGGCTCCGGGGCCGTCGCCAGTGACGATCATGTCGACCACAAGAATAGAATCAGAGGAAACGATTATTAGATCAGGTTTGAAGAGAGTTTGTGGAGTTATTATACGAGGTTCGACAAAAAGTTGAAGGTCACGACAGGGTTTCAAGATGGAGGTTAGTTTTGAGAGGAGTTTGTTGTGTCGGCGGATCCGAAGACCATGTGTTGGATAGCAGGATTGGGAGATATGGTTGATAGATTCAGATAAGGCGTTACAAAAGCGACAGGATTTCACTGTTGGGCGACCGCGAGAGGATGTTACGCGGGTTTCTAGGCGCCCTAGGCGCAGCTTAGTGAGTTCGCAAAACTCTCGCCCGGTTAGATAGGGCGCAGGAGCTAGAAGCCAGGATTGCCCAAAGGAGTGTGTCGAGAAGTCTGAGGTGGGACGACCGTCAGTGGTAGTATGCCAAAGTTTGCCCCATGAGTGAGAGTAAGAAGCAGTTGAGTCTAAAGGTCCAAAGCGAGTTAAGATTGATTGACACTTTTCGAGCAGTTTTGGAAGGAAACCAAGAGACATTAGAGAGGAGACTATAGGATCAGAGGAACGATCGAGCTTGGAAAGGCGACGGACCAGGCTCGATGGAACAAGAAGTGTCATTGACGGTACGCCGAGGCCGCCATCTTTGACAGAGGCATGAATCCCCGAGTAGGGAGTGTCATGGCCCAGCCGTAAAAGATCTTTCACGA
Organism: Craspedacusta sowerbii; assembly: GCA_003687565.2. Lineage (NCBI taxonomy): Eukaryota > Metazoa > Cnidaria > Hydrozoa > Limnomedusae > Olindiidae > Craspedacusta > Craspedacusta sowerbii. The sequence goes on from QQSS02195690.1 coordinate 1,668, forward strand.
ACTGGAGGACCAGAGTATCGAACCGCTCGAGGAGGCCGATGGTCAGGCGTCCGAGAGTTAGGCGGTAGGCAAAGCGAGGCAAGATATTGGATTTAAGGAGAGACAGTTTTTGCTGCGGTTTCAAAGGGGCTTTGCGTAGCTTTAAGAGTAAGTCTGAGAGTAGTTGAAGGTTGAGAGATAGTTTGCCAGATGGGTCGAAGTTGATTCCAAGGTAGGTAAAGGTCGAGTGTTGATCAATCAGACGAAGGGGTTCGTTAGAGAGGAGGAAGCTAGCTTTGCGATCCGGTACGACGATGCGGTTCTTAGTTGAAGGAATTAGCCGGAGAGCAAAGGATTTCTTCGAGTTAAGAGCTAGTGAACGAGATTTAAAGAAGTCAGAGGCGTGTTGCAGGAGCTTGTCCATACCCGGCTTGCTGGCGGATACAAGGATAACATCGTCAACAAAGCCGAGTCCGTTGATCAGGTGAGGACCAAGCTGAAAGCCGATATCGGAGGGCAGGGAGGTGAGTAATTCATCCAGTACAAGATTGAAGAGTAAAGGAGATAAGGGGTCGCCTTGTTTGACGCCGCGAGTCATATGCACGTTAGGGCAAGAAGAGGTACCAGCTGAAATGGTAGTTACGCAGTTGGAATAGGATTTAAGAATAAGGTTGATAAAGGAGTGGTCGATAGACAAGCGGCGGAGAGCACGGGATATGGAGTGGTGGCTGACAGAGTCGAATGCCTTACTGACATCGATCCCGACGATGTTGACCTCCGTCTTGCGGCGCCGAGATTCCTTTATGATATTATCCAATATAAGTACATTCTCGAGGCAGCCGTCAACAGGGACGAAGGCTTTTTGACGATCACTCAACTTGATTCTACTCTGCAGCCTGGAAGCAAGGATGCGGTTAAAAAGACGGCAGATGACAGAGGAGATAGTGATAGGACGCCAGTTAGTTGCAAGGTGAAGATCGGAGTTTGTTTTAGGAATGAGAGTGGTGCGTAAGAGTTTCCATGTGGTTGGGATGTCGCCATGTAGAAGAATAAGATTAAGAAGCGCAGTAAGGTCAGGAAGGTGAGTTAATCTGAGGTCTGACAAGGTAATGTGGTCTGGGCCAGGAGCTGAAGGAGTAGTGGTAGATAGATGGTGAGAGACTTCTTGAGAGGATATGGGGAAAAATAGATCGATAGTAGGGCCAGGTGCAGGTATGGGATGATCATCGGGAGGACTAGCAGATTGATAGAGTGCCCGGTATGTACGATCGATCTCCTCAACGGACGGGGAGACCGCAGGTTTCTCGCCTTCCTCGATTAGATTACAGGGCAAGCGACGATTCTTCTTAAATAAACGCTGAAAGCGAGCGTAGCGTTGAAGTTGGATGGTACGCCGGTATTTTGAGCTGTCGGAGGCTGGTTGTGAGGAAGGATGGCGTTTCTTTGGCTTGAATTTTATGGCAGCGGTGAAGGCATTGGTGAGGCATTCATCAGTGATAGGGGTACCTGAGGTAAAAGATAAGACTAGAGATTTCAGGGTTGAATTTTTCAAGCTCGGAATAAGAGTAGAGACGAACGAGAGAATAGGGGAAACAGGGAGAGGAGGGGAGATTTGAGGAGTGGTGGCGGTGGCAGGTGTATGAGCCGAAGAGGGTCCGGGTGAGGCTGCGAAAGAGGAGGTTGAGTGGGCCGACAGTTCGCGGGAGGCTGTCAGGTCACGTAGAAACGTGGTGTATGCGGGTATTTTGCGCAGCCATTTTATTGAGTCAATCGTACGATCAGGGAAAAAGGTTTGAATAAACTGGTTAATAAATTTGCCATCATATCAAGCGCCTGCAGTGGCTGCCATCCGGATTTCCTCGTCGGACCAATTCCGCCTCTTTTTCTCTGTCACGACGGAGGCATCATAGGCTTCAGCATGCGACCTCTTCATGTGGAGGCGAAGACCAATGTAGGAGGCATAGGAGAGGTCGCAGAGATGACAAAGGAAGGCAAGAGTAGGAGAGGGCTTAGATTCGGTTCCAGAGCATTTAGCAAAGTGAGAACTGACAGAGTAGAGTTGTAGGGTAGGGAGCATTTAGCGCAGGTGTAGGTTGGTATTATAGATGAGTGATGAGTGGAGACGTGACGTTTCCAGGAAGAGTGCTCGGAGAAGGAAAGGGAACAACATGAATTCACAGAGAGCTTACCACGATAAGAATAATTATATAAGTTGACGTTCGGATACGAGGGGTGTCCATTATCATGGTCCGTAGACGGTCCAGGCCTGTCAGATTGGGCAAGCCCAGATCTGACGTCCGTAGAAGGGTTACTGGCTTTTCTCTTTATTTTGTTGGGCACGAGGTTTGACGCAGTAACGGGGTGTGAACCCGTTACCGCCGGGTGAGCAGGTTTTTTTTCTCCTCGCCGGTAGGCACTGCTCAGAGGTATACACTACGGAAACAACGGTCTACATAGAGTTGGACAGGGACTCCGCTAGGACAAGAAGTAGGGGACAGAGGAGGACGAGAATGAAGAAGAGAAGAGAAGAGAAAAAAAAAATAATAATTATATGTCAGGTGAGAAGAGGTACGTATCACGCACAAAGTGAGTATCGTACAAGATGATGAAGGTGAGTAGAAGAGAAGTTATAGAAGAAACAAAAAAGTAACCTAAAATGAAGGAGGACATGCAGGTGGTGCCTCTCCGTCGATTCCTAAGCCAAAAATAATAAGGACTTTAAAAAATGAGAGCGCCAATAGGTAGAACAGGTGTAAAAACTGGATAGGGTAAAAATTGGGAACTAACAAAGGTATTGAGATGATGTATGAACAATAAAAGAGAACATAATAGACAGCTGGTGCCGCTCCGACACTTCCTCACAGATTAGTAGCTCAAAGCTCAGGCAAAAAGATGGGACCTCTGAACTGAAACTAATGCGTTTGCGAGCTGTGAGAGCGGAGATGCACAGGACGGTGAAAAACTAAAAACAAAATGGCGGTTATTGCAGAGCGATAGAGTAATAAGAAGTAAGATAGAGACGAGAATGATAGTTAGGATGGTGGTAGAGAAACAGGGATAGGTTTGTTCGCTAGGATATGGGGTAAGGGTAATTGGGCAAGAAGAAGGAGAGGGTAGTGCGAAGAGACGAGAGAGAGAGAAGGTCGGGGCGTGATATGATACAGAGAGACTAGTGGAGGTGTGATATCCAAGAGCATTGACCAGATGAACAACAAGGCCAAGGTAGAGCTTTGAAATGGCGGCTCTGTCTCGCCATGTCACACAGCCGTCCTAGAACAAGTGGATATTTAGGTGGAACGACAGCACCGCCCGTCATCCCATCCACGTTCTGATAGCTATGCCGGTGCTGGTCCGCGGCTGCTTATTCGACAAGCAAGCAATATACACGTTAATATATATCACTCACCTGCTTATATCGCAGCTAACCATCATTACGGAAGGTATTCCCCCTATCCGCCACCTGGGGACGCGCTCTGTAGCTGGCACCACAGCTCCTTTCGGCTAGCAAACCAGGAGCTCTCAAAACACGTCCTACCTGGCCGCCAGCCTTAAGAGAGTCATAGTTACTCCCGCCGTTTACCCGCGCTTGGTTGAATTTCTTCACTTTGACATTCAGAGCACTGGGCAGAAATCACATTGCGTCAACACCGTTTCCGGCCATCGCAATGCTTTGTTTTAATTAAACAGTCGGATTCCCCTTGTCCGTACCAGTTCTAAGTCGATTGTTAATCGCCTGCCGATCTGACCTTGCGGTCATAGCTGGGCCAATCCACGAACAGTCCCAGCCGAGTCCAACCCTAGCCCCGAAAGGCCAGAGCCAGTCCCAGTCGGGTCCGCTCGCTTCAAGTCTCAGCCCGACAGACCCAATCCTTAGAGCCAATCCTTTTCCCGAAGTTACGGATCTATTTTGCCGACTTCCCTTACCTACATTGTTCTATCGACCAGAGGCTGCTCACCTTGGAGACCTGCTGCGGTTATCAGTACGAACGGACGCGAAAATCAATCTTTCCCTCGGATTCTCAAGGGCCTTCAGAAGCGCACCGGACACCACAAGAAGTGTGGTGCTTTACCGGTCATCTAACCAGAACATGTGATCATAACATATCAATTACCATACACCACTCATTCAAATATTTACCTTTGAAAAAGCATCATTAATTAGCAATACCTACCAAATAGCTAAGCAACAAAAGCAAGATTAAACTCGAAACAAGAAAACAAATAAATCCGACTAAATAAAGCTCTATAACAAAATGAAATACCCGGGTCACTGAAGGAAAAAACAAAAAAGCTTACAAACATACAGAAGGTGGGCACAACTGATAATAGCACATGGGCTCCACTCTACGTATTGTTTTCTATGTCTGTTAGTAATAAACGTTTGATACATAAATTGGATTCGATAACCAAAAAGCTTGGTGTCTTCCACTTATCAAGCTGAAAGTACCTTTCCCTGCCAAAGATATACCTTCATCAAATAGGAGAGCACGAAAAGGAAAAAAGAAACCGCTTCTCTGGTAAACAAATGCAGGAACCCATAAGTACGAACTGGAAGACTATACATTAAATAATTATGCAACATAACATTCTACACCTCTTAAGCACATAAAACATGTTCAATTACGTTTCCTTCTCTTTTTCATCCTTTGCATCATCAGCCAACTTCAATTCGAGTTTTCTCTCAGCAACAATGCTGACAGAGGTAGGAGAGGCGAGGTGTTGTGTTCATTAATAATTCTAACATTGGCGTGTCGTGCTGTGAAAAAACGGCCTGCATCTGTTTAAATCTGGCAAGGCTGAATTTTGCGATGATATTAGAAGAGTGCGTTTGGGTGCGGGAAAAAAAAGGCAGCAGGTAATAATAAAGTTTTCAACCCTGTACAACAGAATGCTCCTATGCAGGGCCAGAAAGAACCTACCAGATTACCATATTCATCTAGATCTTACTAAGCATCGCAAAGACTTGCTCGACAAAGCAAAAATTATCTCAACGAGCGACAAATCGGGAATTGCTTTGCCTTCACTATAAACTGTTGTTTGTGCGTGAAACTCGAAGGATCATTCCGCTACTTCACATCCTACAGTGAATTCCAGGCCATTATATGTGACGCAGTTAAGTAGGACTTTATTGCAAGATCGCATGCTTTCCATGCAAATAAGGATCTATTTGGATCTCTTAAATACACCACGTCACAATTAATTAGCGATTAAACTACCCCTCTCTCCGCAAATCTTTCCTGAGTGTTGCGTTAATTCTGGGCAAATGATAACTAGTATTGTTCGCACCCTTCTTCTCAGGATGAAAATGCCTTATGTTGCCCGCATCCTTCTTACCAGGATGTGCTTTTAGTCCATCTCACTCTGACTGTTATCAAGCAATTTCATCACAAACGTTTTAATTCATAACTTCCCTTTATCGTCACCATACATACTGTTTTGTTATATTGTTTCTGCTTCTGCTTGTTTTGTGTTCTTCCGTAGGGTTTTTCCTTTTTGTTTGTTCTAACGTTTTCCTAGAACGAAATTTCGTAGATCAAGTAAAACTAAGTGTAAACTATGTGAGATCTGTATCCCGTTTAATCTTTGTCGCATATTCTGCTTCTCCTGCAAGCGACACTTCCACAGTAAGTGTTCAAATACGACGTTTGAAGGTTTTATCAAAACTTTCACGTGGAAGTGTACGTGCTGTCTTCAGCGTGACCTGCCTTTTTGTTCGATCGATGACAAAAATTCGTTTCTATCTCTCGCTGCTTTAAATGTACCGATGCATCTGAATCTAAACCTCGTGCCTAGATATAGTGTTCGGTCTATTATTGATAAACTACCTGGCTATACTGTGAACCTGGATGAGCTTTGCTTTAAAAGAAATAGCTCGCGCTACCATGACGTAAACCAATTTCTCGAGCGCAATTTTGATCCTACCTGTACAATTGGTTTCTTCCATCTGAACATTGCCTCGTTGAGTAAGCACTACGAAGAACTAAATGTATTACTAAAGATTTATAAGTATCGATTTAAAGTTATTGGTATATCAGAAACCCGTTTGGAGCACGCAATCTTTGACAGTATTGACTTGGAATTAGATGGGTACTTCTCTGTTGATACAAAAATCCTCTCTAGTGCTGGAGGAACTCGTCTGTTCATACATACTTCATTGAAGAATGATGTCAAAGTAAGAAACGATCTCAGCCTTCAACTTCAAAATGCCTTTGAATCCACATTTGTAGAAATATCACAAAAGAAACGAAAAAGCATAGTTTGCGGATGTGTATACAAACACCCGTAGTTCTCCCCTGCATCCTTTTCGGCAGAATTCCTTGACAAAGTACTTCCGAAGATTGAAAGTGAAAACAAACTAGTGACAATAATGGGTGATTTAATGTAAAGTTATTGGACTATGACACTCATATAGGAGCCTCGAATTTCTACGACACTATTGCCTTCCATAATTTACAACCTCTCATACTGCAGCCAAGTCGGGTGACATTGAGGTTTCAAACATAGATTGACAACATCTTCAGCAACAATTGCAAATACAATACCGTGAGTGAAAACACAATTCGCACTATATCGGACCATTTTGCACAATTCGCTGTTTTTACAGATTATAGCTTAAAACTGAAACGGAATACAATTCGATCCTTTTATGGCCGCTCTTTCACATATTTTAACGATTGCGAGTTTGTCGAAGAACTAACACATATCAATTGGAATTTACAGTTCGGAGACGAAAAGAACCCTGTCATTCTCGTAAATATTCTCATTGGTAAGGTTACTGATATTTTAAATGTTATGGCACCCGTTAAAAACCTTACTAAAAGAGAGTTTCTACTCAAACAAAAGCAATGGATAAATAAAAGTATTTTAAAATCTATTCATGTCCGAGATAAGCTTCTTAAACGGTACCTAGCAGAAACTGACCAAATTGCTCACGCAGAAGCCTATACTAAATACAAAGTTCATCGCAACTCAATTGTTGGTTTGATTAAAAACAGCAAAGCATTTTATTACAAAAATTACTTCTTACAAAACAAAAACAAACTACGCAAAAACTTGGGAAGGGATAAAGTCTATAATCAAACTAAGTAAGCGTAGCTCAACAATGGTGTCCTCCAAATGCCAAAAAAACTTTGCTAATTCATTCAAAATTTTTTTTGCTACAATCGGCCAGTTCCTTGCTGACAAAATACCCTACTCCCGTAACAACTTTTGGTCATACATGCCTCCCTCAGCTGAGAAAAAAGTATTTTTACACCCAATTGAATCTAATGAAGTAATTGCCATTATTAACTCCTTAAACGCTTCTAGTGTTTGTTAACCATACAGTATACCAACTAATCTTCTAAAATGTGGATCACAGTTGCTCATAACCCCAATTTCTTACATTATTAACCTATCATTTACGGAAGGGATTTTTTTCGAAATTAGCCAAAGTAGCTCTCGTATACAAATCAGGCGCGCCAGATATGTGTTGCAATTACTGTCTGATTTCCCTTTTATCAATAGTTATTAAAATCCTTGAAAAAGCTATGGATACGCGCCTCTACTCGTACTTGGAAAGATTCAATTTAATTTACGACTTACAATTCGGATTCCGAAAGAATTTTGCCACAAGTCATGCTTTAATTAATCTAGTTACTTCCGTTAGCGGTATCCTTGATAGAAACGAGTACTGCTGCGGCTTGTTTTTGGACCTCCAAAAGGCGTTCGACACTGTTAATATTAACAGGCTTTTAGAAAAACTTGATATCTACGGTGTTCGCGGTACTTGCCGCAAGTGGTTTGAATCATATCTCCAAGGACACCAGCAGTATGTCACGATTGATAATATTCATTCAAAAATCAATAATGTAGAGTGTGGTGTTCCCCCGGGATCCGTGCTTGGCCCCTAACAGTTTTTAATTGTATATTAATGACTTTCATTGATGTATCTCCACAGATATATCGCAACATTTTCCTGATGATACACTATTTTATACAGAAGTTGATCACTAAGAAAGCTAAAACTAACAATGACTCATGAGATCTCTAGAATCTATGATTGGTTTTGCGCAAATAGGTTATCACTCAATGAAAGTAAATCTGAAGTAATTATGTTTCGACCTCGTAGAAAACGCTCCTACACCAGACTCACTTTGAAAATAAAGACAAAAACAATATTTTTGTCCAACACGGTAAGGTATCTCGACGTTATTTTTGACTCTTTCCTTTCGTGGAAACCTCATCTCACCGAACTCTAAAAAAAAACTGGCAAAGGCCAATGGCTTGCTATCAAAAATGCGACACTATGTTGATGATGTAACAATGAAATCGCTATACTACAGCTTTCACACTCACTTAACCTATGGATGTTTGACCTGAGGATTTGCTGGTGAGAATCTGCTAAGCAGAATTTTTAAATTACAAAAGAAGGCACTCAGAATAATAACCTTCTCAGATTTCAAAGATCTAGCCACTCCACTATTCTCGCAACTTAGAATACCCAATTTAAAAGATGTAATTAAAATCACCCTGTGCTTGTTCATGCATGACTGGCTCAATCATAACCTACCAAGAGCTTTCGATGGTTTCGTAAACCGAAAGTGCATACACTCGATCACTCGAGCGTATGCCTTACCCAAGTTAACTTTGCCATTTAAACGCACTGAAAAGTACGGGAGTAGAAATATCAAATACAATGGTGCTAGCTACAAAAGCCTCTGTAACTTAAACATTAAAACATCCGACTCAAAATCGAGCTTCAAACAGGAAATCACGACCCTAGTAATGTCCTCATATGTATAGTTTTTTGTTCAATGCTAATATGATACTTGAGAGGTCTCTTTGTTGCGATTGTACCGATCACTCAAAGTACCAATTATTTTGTACGGATGCGAAACTTGGACACGCTGACGAAAAGAGATTACTTGTGTTCGAGATGGCAGCGCTCAGAAAGATCCTGGGAGGAAACATCATGGACAAGATGAGGAACGAAGATATCAGAAGGGCTCTCAACCAGACAGAAACAATTTTGCTACGCTTACATGAACGACAGCATCAATGGCTTGGACATGTGATACGGATGGATATGAACAGGATAGCAAATGTTGCACTGCACGGTAGAGTAGATGGAACAGCCAAAAGAGGACGCCCGAGAACAACATGGACGGCATCCACACTGAAAAGATACGACGTGGGGACGCAGGGTATAATGAGAACTGCGCAAGAGAGAGTAGAAGGGCGTTTAATGTCAAGTCATGCAAGAGGCCACGTCAGTGATGTACGGTAAAAAAGCTGTACAGAGATATGGCGAAGAAGAAGAAGAATATGATACTTGAGAGGTCTCTTTGTTCCGATTTTCTCTTCAGAGTATTTTAATTCACCGTGCTGTTGAATTTGGTCTTTGTGCTGGCACTTCTATTTTTGCTATTTTTTTTTAAATATGGTCACGGTGACGATTCAGTATAAGGTTACGGATTTATTCTGAAACGGATTCGGTTTGTTCTTGTGTAGATGAATAGTGTATCCATCAAATTTGAATTAATTCTTCACTCTTACGTATTCAATGCGTGGCACTTTGCAGTTAAATGTCGATATGATGCGCACGATATATCAACGTTGTAAAATATAACTTTTGTGTTGTACCTGTGAAGGCTAACTTTTATTTCTGAATTTTTCTTTCTTTGTATGTTACATCTTTTTTATACTACCTGCGAGGAATGTACTAAGCTATATGCGGCCCCTTGCTCGTACTTAGAAAGTATGTCCTTCGTCTATTTCCCTAATCATTGCCTCTGTTATACCATTATAAATGGAGATCACGAAAAGGTGACATCCTCGATCTGATTAGCTTTTGCTATGAGGATGTCTTTCCATTAATCCTTCACGCAAGCAAATATATCTACAATATCTCCAACAGCGCTTTAAATAGCAATACGTTTGATGTCAATCATTTTTCGAATACATGGTAGACAGAATAACACAAATCTCAAATGCGCGAGAGCCGCTTGAAAATGAACACGGCAAAGGAAGCAGACTCTTCTTCCAAATGGGCGGGTAAGAAAAGCAATTACGAACAAATCCACAAAAGAGAAGCTAAGAAAATGCCAACTGCACACCCGAAAACCATGCCGCGTACAAAATTAAAATGTATATTGTCTTCGAAAAATTTTCTCCTATCATAGAAATTTTCAAATTCCAGAAGAATGCTTGAGCTTATTAGAGAAAAGGTAAGGGTGTGGGTTAGGGTTAGGGTTTCAGTTACTGTTAGACTTCGTTAATGAATAAATAAATAGACAAATAAACAAATGAATTAATAAATAACTAAATAAAAATAAACGAATAAATAAATAAATAAATAGTATTAATAATATTAGTAATAACCAATTTTGAGGTTATTGAGAAGTTAACGGTACAATGAAGCCCTCTAGTTTCTCAATTAATTATATAGAATTGGAGGTACTTTATGTTGACCAAAATGCAGGGCATATGCTGCACTGTCTATAGTGTCATCGATTGGCTTGCGACGCTTCCCGATTGGAGGATGTTTTAGCATCTGAAGAACCTTCTATTCACGACGCATTGGGCTTAGCATCGTTTGATGACTGAGGACTGAAACAGTTCGCCATGCTAGTTAGATAAACAGCGCCAACACTTAAGAAACAAGCTGCATTCGGATCCCCACGAGGATGAGTGTGAAAAAAGGTAAGTCAAAAGCCCGCAGAGTTCAACACAACTGCATCATTTTGTTAAGAAAAACATGCAAATCTGTATCAGGCATCCCCAAAAACTTCCCAGTGAAATTTACTTTGATTTATATATGCTCGCCATTTGAAGTAGTAAACATAAGAAAAAATATAGAACTACCCAAAATCAAACTAATACAGCCTCTTAAAATGCAAGAGCCTTCGCCACGTAAATTCTTTCATTATTCTAGCTAGCCAGCGCGACATCGCCAAGCTCCTAAATAACGGAGTCACTTGAAAATGAAAACAAATAAGATGCTTAAAAGTTCAAT
>QQSS02195701.1:0-12641 GCA_003687565.2 Craspedacusta sowerbii
AGTAGTAGTAGTAGTAGTAGTAGTAGTAGTAGTAGTAGTAGTAGTAGTAGTAGTAGTAGTAGTAGTAGTAGTAGTTGAAGTAGTAGAAGTAGAAGAAGTAGTAGATGCGAAGGAAGCCACAAACTGCGATAGCTTACACCACAGCATACCACGATCAGCTTTCACGAAAAAGTAATTAAAATTTTAATGAAAATTAGTCAGGCTTTTCTTTCAAAGCTTAAGAACAGTTGATTCCCCAGAGCTTAATCAAGAACGCGCCACTTTCAAACTGACGGAAGTACTGATCACCAAGTAACTTTGTTTTTCTTTTCTTTCTGATCAGCATAAAATATCACCACGACACATCCTCTTTCACTGGTAACTGGTCAGTCGTGCTTAGGACAGAATTCTTTCCATCTCGTCGCATTTGCAGCGCATGAATCATATGTTCAATTATTCACAACTTGAATACCGCTTACGCAAACCTCAGATATAAGTCACATCCATGCGCCACAGGCAATAACGGTGACGCTAATTGACATCGCAACTCGTGCTCAACCAGAAGCCAGCCCTGATTATTAGGAACACCTTTAACAATTGGAAGAAGCAATTTTAAGACTCAATGCGACGTCATGTCGATTTCGATCATATCCACAACGGAAGGTGGAGGTAAAAATCTTGCTCATTAAAATAAAAAAAGCAGCAACATCGCAGGCTAGCAGGTCTCCGCCTGAAAAGTAAAACCCTCCTCCTCCATAGAACAAGAGGCACGTGGAAACCAGAAGATGCATAGCAAGCCGTGGTAGGGCTGCCGAGCGGTGGTCAGCTGCTGCACTTCATCCAGGTGCCATGCAACTGTCAGCCAATCACGCTACTTCGTAAAGCACACATCAACGCGATGTAAACAACAAAGCATCCCAACATAATCTACTACCATTCTTCACAGACAAAACTTGCGCCTTTCCAGCCTACTTTGAGAACACTGCCGAAAGTTAGATGCTTTGACGTACTCTAAACTTGCACAGGGTAAGAAGCCCAACACCAGGTAAGCAGCTTCCTCACACAACATGCGGAACACACCGATGTTGGCAAGCAAAACTAAGGACACAAATATACTAACTAAAACTCACTAAAAACAAAACCTGAATAAAAGATAACTTTCAGCAACACACTTTCTAAGACATACATGCATATAGTTATATAGACACCGAATATCTTCCGCCAGGCAGTGGTGGCAACCGGGGTCGTACCCGGAGCATCATTGTGTGAAAGGACTCAACTCCTCGGCTGTTCGCGATAGAAGCCAGAAATAGAGAGTGCCATAAACCAGTCAACCAACACCTTCAAATATGCCGTTTAAATCAAGCTACCGCCGACCAGCCTGTTCATTACTAGGACGACAGAGAAGAGAAGTGGCAAATTTGTGCTCGCACCCTCTAGAAGGCCAGCAAGAGACGCTAAAAGTTGACCGTAAACCCCAATCCCACTTGGCAACAAACAAACGAACACCAAGAAGCGAACAGCAGAGACCGCAGACCTTTGAAATTCGCAAATTACGGCAAGCCAACTTCTCAAAAACAACGCAAGGCCCGGATTTAGCCGCATGATGCATAAAATCGCACAGTATAAAACACGAATTAAATATGCTACTGAAACAAACTAACCAAACAAAAAGAATGCTAAAAGAAGGACAAAAAAGCCCGAATATGCAAATAAACATGTAAATAAGTAATGCCAAATTGGTGGATATTAAAGGCGAATTTCTATAATTAAAGCCACCGCACTTACATGCGACTTCGCTCGGTCTTTCTGGTATGTCAACACACTTTGAGCCGGCGGTGCAGGTGTTGGCTGTTTCCAAATGTTTGCACCCGTACAAGGTGCACCGGTCGCCATAGAAGCCAGCCTTGCACGAACAATTGTATGCATTCCACAAATCGTTGCAGGTGCCGTTGAACTCACATGGTTGGGAAGAGCAGACGTCACCACCCACGCAGCCTTCCACGACGCCCTGCGCCACAACAGCAAGCGTGGTCAACCCAGGCAAAGGCTGGCTCGTGAGGTACACGCCAGCCAGGGTCACGGCTTGGATGCAACCATCGAAGTCAAGCATGGAGCCGATAGAGGTAATGTACAAGGCTCTATCTCGCACGCCACCAAGGAAAACGCGCCCAACCGTAAGGTCCTTATAAACAGCTACTCCAGCAAACTTCTTGTCGAGCAAAATTTCAGAGCGCGCCACAGAAACTTCGTGCAAAGCACCATCGCTAACCGGGATGTTTATAGTTAACTCCGAAAAGCCTGCCTGTTTGACATGCAGCTTGCCTTGCTCGACAAAAACAACAACAAACTCGTACGGAACTACGGGACTTGAAGGAACGCTTTCCAGTAAAAGAGCGATCAAGCCGTTCTGTGACCTCGTTCGCACGAGAAAGTCAAACGTAGCGTTTCCGCTGAGTCGCGCGTTCACGGCTGCTTCTACAAAGACAGTCGCCGGAGATGGGGCAGGTGCAGCGAAGACGGGACCAGCAAGCAGATCGTCTCGAAACGGCATGGAAGAAGTCGCGTTCTTCTGGAAGCTGAACGGCTTGATCTCTTTTAACATGAAAGGGAAATTACAAGACGCAAAACATATAAGCAAGAAACGAAAACAACAAAAGTGAAGATATCGTAGGAATAGACGTATCACAAGACGCGTTTTTTAAGTCCTTTGCTCATTTTGCGGAACTTAAGTAGACAGAACCTGAACGATAAACCTGATTTTGCAACAAATGGAGCAGTACAACAGAAGGCATACCCGATAACCCTGTCCTGGAAAGACATCATACTAAAAGCAACGTAAGCCGACAAAACTACCAAGTGCAACTAGCTCAAAATTTCTTATATTTACGCACATTTTCGTACATCGTGCGTAACCGCAACCAGGTGCAGTTCAGTTATCAGACGAAACAGAACGTGTCGCCAGAAATAGACCAAGCACCTCTATAAAACCTGTCAGCACATTCGCATTTAGACATCGAGACAACGAGACAACGAAAACGCTAGCGTGAACAAATAGCAGCGTCAACTCACCATCTTGGCATGTCTCTCCGAAGTACTGCCGGTGACAGGTGCACGTCTTGTGACTCCACATATCTTTGCAGAGTCCGCCATTGCCGCAAGGCGAGCCGGCGCATGGTGGCTTTCTAACGCACGGCCCTGCCGTACCACCTGCTAGAAGTCCGTCAACCGTCGGCAATGCGGCAACGCCATCCACCACAACCGACTGCACGCAGCCAGTAAACGACTCCATGACTGAGAGATTCGCAGAACCTCCGATGCGGATGGAGCTGATCCGTGGAATTGGAGACATTCGCTTCAATATGTTCGACGGGCACTTCTCCTCACAGCTGACGTTGTCAATAGCAACGCTTAGGCCAGACGCGGCATCAAGGAGCACGGTTACCGTGTGCCAGGTACCGTCAGTAAGAGGGGAGAAAGAGAATCTTCCGGTATTGCCGTCGGAAGCTGTTATGTATAGAAATGAGCCGATCAGATGCACTGCCAGGTTCGCACCTCCATCTAGAAGCAATAGAACGACTAGCCCGTCCTGGACAGTAGTGATAAACTGGAGACTTAAGCTTGATGTGACCGCTCTGTTGACACTCCACGATCCATTGCCCACGAAGTTCACCGTAGTGGAAGTCTCGCAATGTCGGCCAATGAAGCCTGGCAAGCAGACGCATCGGTAGTCAAAACTAATCTGCTGTTCTTCGCAGGTCGCGCCGTTAAGGCAGGGGTCCAAGTAGTCGCACATGTTGATGCGGTGCTCACAGTTCTTGCCGGTGAAGTTCGCCGGACAGTAGCACAGATACTGACCGATCATGTCGGTACACGTCGCGTTATTCAAGCACGGCACCGATGCGCACTCGTCGATATCGACGCTGCAATTTTTACCTATAAAAATTCCGCCGCAGCACATCAAAAAATCGTTTATAAACTAACGCAAATATGCTTATATCGAATCTAAATGAGAGGCAGAAGTTAGATAGCCTGAATAAAAATTAGCATGCACAGTGCATAGACAGGAAATTTGACTTACCGGTGAAGCCGACTAGACAGGAGCAGGTGTATCCGTTCAACATGTCGTTACACGAGCCGTTCACACACGAACCAGGTGCACAATCGTCGATGTTCGTCTCGCAGTTCACACCTGTAGCACCAGGTCTGCACACGCACAAGTAGCCATCCCTGTATACGAACGTACACGCCTGTCATCATCTCGATTGCCAGAACGGGAGAATAAGAAGCCATACAATTTTAACTGGAGCCGGTGGCGAATTTTCTTAAACTCGTCCACCAAGAGACATGCAAAGAACGGAAACAGTAGTCGAATACGTATCTTTTCATAGCCAGTTAAGATAGCAGGAGGTGGGGCATCCCTCAAGGGCAATACCTTCGCAGCAGAGGGCAGCGATCAGATTAGTTTCAGATTACCTTGAGCGGCAGTCTCAATCGACAATAAGCTAGCGACATTAAAAAGCTTGCCCGAAATACTAAAGCAAAGAACGGTGGCAATGATGAAGAAATCTCAAACAACTATAGACTTGCATACTTGTCTAAAAAGCTGGACGCATTGAATGAAAATCCACCAGCTTCCATGGCCGTTTGGTTCGATTTCTCTACACACACTCCTCCGTACTGGCATGGCGCGGGGGCACACTCATCGATATCAACCTCACAGCTTTTCCCGGTGAATCCGGGAAAGCACGAACAGGAATATGTTTCCAAGCCATCCGTACATGCAGCGCCATTCCTGCATGGAGTCCACGAGCACCAATCAATATCGTTCTCGCAATGAGTTCCGGTATAACCAACAGAACAGTTACAGGCATAGGCGTTCAAGAGATTTACACACGTGGCGTTGTTCTTGCATCGCGATGATTGCATGCAACCACTTCCACAGGGGTCCGAGAAGCAATCATTGACATTGGTCTCACAACGGACGCCAGTGTACCCTAGAAGAAACAAAAACCATTCATATCAACTCGAGCCACGACACATGGATGTCTAAATAATATTTCTACTCGCCCTCGCTCGGCTAAAATGCTTTGGTAATCATTATCATAACGGGACTATGCGAATTTTGTTTGTATACAAACAATGCGACATGCCATCTTGCATCAAACTAATCTCGTAGAAACAAACCTATCAACGGCATGAAAAGATGGGGCTAAGCAATGCAGCCTATACGCAATAATGCAGTGAAGATCCATGTCTGTAGCATGCCGGTTGCACACTAAAAATCTGTAATTCTCTTGAGTCGAAATAAAATAACGAAATAAATATAAGAGAATTCGACAGTTTTAGAAGTTAGAGTCGGTATATGTGTCTGAAAGAGACCAAAGAATCCTGAAGGCAGATTCGCTAACTTCAATAACTTCTACATCAACTATACTTCCATTTCAACCACTAGACCATATATACTAAGACAAGTTTTAGGATGCGCCAGCAAGTGCAAAGTTTCAGTGTCAAATGAAGGATATATCAGTTTAAGCAAATTATAACTGCACGCCGCTCAATGCAGCTGCCATAAAACATGAAAGAACATGTTCTCATACATGACTCAAGCACGCTATAGTAAGCAGAGGTAGAGAAATGCAAAAGCGAAAGCGAGACCGGGGAAGCTATCAGAGTACCGCTTTAATCTGTTCTGCAGCTGGGTGCAAGTCTAATGCTAGGAAAGACCTCTAGCAACGAACAACCTTTCTGTAAGGAAGATTTGCATAGGATATAAGGTTCTTCACAAATCAAATATAGCACCTTTTTTTTACAAAGAAAGCTTTCTAGGCTATAGAATAGCCAAAGAACAATCTGAAAGACGCAGGCTGACAGACAGGTGTGAACATAGAAAGAGAGAAACGAAGGCAAAAAAAAAAAAAAAAAAATAGACAGGGTATACCTTGCTTGCTAATCAGGAGGCCATCTAAACAAGTTATGTTATTTCGTGATGGCAGAAATACTTAAAAATACTGACCCTGTAAAAAAGTAAACGCCGATATTCCGAAACACCATGCCAGGCATACATCCATACCCAAAAGAGAACCATACGCTGCGCAGCATATTGCATAAACGTCCAAGCCGTGCATGCCTGTCCTGACAAACCATTTCAATCAGCAAACGCAAGGACACCTAATCCTGCTGCTGCCATCATATCATGTTGCACCTCCCGCGAGCCATCGCTGGTAAAGCAACATACCAGGCAAGGTGCCAAGAGGAATGGGTAGAGTTACAGATTGACACAAGCTCATCTACCGATCCTTACAGTAATCGAAAGCGCTCACTAAAGACATTCCGTATCATTTCATCAATTACGACATCAAAGAGACTTAGTGAAACCACGCAACATTGGTATGCAATACAGAATGCACAAGTGGAAAATAGCTTATCCCAGGTATCTAGGTTTATGTATGTCTAGCAGTAAAAAATGAAAGAGACGAGTCTCACTAAGCTCTGCAACCATTGATGGGTCGATATTAGGTCCGGCTGAAGCCGGGGCCGGATTTATGATTTTTCATGAAACAGCTTAATTTAAAATACATTAAGTATATGTGTCGTCTGCATACAATGCACCCCGAAGTAAACTGTATAGAAAATAGCACAAAATTACATGTTACAACGACCTCTTGGTACATCATAATTAATTGTGCTGAACAAGCTTAATGACAGTTGTACGACGTACGAAATAGTATGCATGTACTTCCACAGACACACATAATTAGCGAACGCATCATGGCAGTACATGTGCACACATCTCGATATTTAATAATGTAAGAACATGGTAGGAACTAGCTGGGCGCCATCGGTCACCGAGATTTCGACCCATTAAGCTGAGTCTCTCACAGTGATGGTTCCGCAACAGCTACAAGTTGCTGCGCCCAGGTCCACGTGGTCACGCATTTGGTGCGAGTCGCTCATGCTAACTCGTTCACGCTTGCCAGAAGATGCCGTCTCCATGTCCGCATCGAACACACAAAGCCTCGGCAGCGAATCTCAAATGGAATAAGTTAGGAATCCCATCCTGCGCTGTTTATTTCCACCTGCAATTCCGCGTACTTCTCGATTTTTAGAGCGTGGGCATCATGTACGTTCTCCTCCCAGGGGACAGTCAACTCTCCCAGCAAGGCGCTCTTACTCCTTACATCCAACAGTACCAGGTCGGGTAAGGGCTTATCTACTCGCACTTTCCATCGACGGCTTTTCACCATATCCACTTTCTTTGTTTTCTTACAGGTCGCCAAGCCTTCAGCCACAAAGTTGATCTTGTACCTTCTTCTTTCCGGAACCTTTGCCAGCTGTAAAGCCTTTATAACCACCTGCAGAACTTGGTTGTATCTACAGGTGTACCAATCCTTTACTAGAGCCACAGGGCAAGCCACGAGACTATGGTGTACGCTAGCATACATTCCGCATAAGTTGCAGTGCGCTCCTCTGCTCAGATTCCAACGGACGAGATTTGCCGGTGATGGGTAAACATCGTATGCCATCAGCTTAAGGTTCTTTAGACTGCCCTGACTTCTTTCCCATATGATACTCCAGGTAAGCTCCTGCTTCTCTACACCGTTCCAGTTGAGCCACCGTCCGTGCTGCTCTGTTAAGCAGCTTCCGACGTGCGCAGTTCCTCCTCCAATACCCGGACTTATCTAATTTTAGCTCCATTCTCTCCCGTGCACCAACCTCTGAACAAAACCGAGCTCTCGTTTTCTGACCACCAAGGCTCCTTCGTGAGCCCTGCACCATCCCTGCTACTTCTCGATGCTTCGCCACGGTTTCACCCAGGTTTACATAGCTCCAAGTTCCATTTCTTTCCAACAGCTAACTCTGGGGGATTTTTTCTTATTCTATGATCGTTGGACTCCGTCAACATAGTCTGCACTCGTACCTTCGGCACCATATACTCTTCAACCACTGACGATAGCAGCGGTGCGCTCGACAGGTAAAACGCACCTGGCACGCCTAGCCACTTTCTGACGGCTTAGCTGATTTCTATCTCTATTGCTTCCACTCGAGAAAGAGCAATCTCGCATATAGTAAGTGACCACATGATCCTTGGAAGAAGTGCAAACTGCGCTATCCATACCTTGAACTTTCCGGGCAGCCCGCAAAATAATATTCGCCGACATTTGTCTGTACTTCACCTTCACGATGGCGATCTGACACTGGGAATGAATGCCATCTGCCAAGGCTTCTGACTCCTTCTCGAATGTTTGAAATCCTCTCCTAGCCTTTTTGGAATACATCCCTCGTGACTTTTCATTTCACTAACGAAAGCGATCGGCATTTCTTCTGCTCAAGTTTTGTTCCCGTCCAGACCCCTAGTTCTTGCAACCGCTCGATTACCTCCCTCGCCCTGTCACAGTCATCTTCCAGAATTGTTATATCATCCATAAAAGCTTTCAGGTCGCGTGCACACCCCGTGTCACACAGTATAACCTCCATCACCAGCACAAAGGAATCGGTGATATCGAGCATTTCATCGCAATTCCTTTCTCAAGACGCACTAGCCTTGTGGTATAGTCATTAGTGGAAAACCTGAATCTTCATTTGTGGAAGTATGTGACTAAGCATGATCTTAGCTTACTTGGTACAAGGAAGAACTCCAGCGCAAAATACAACAGTCCATACGGCACCGATTTATATGTGTTCGCCAAATCTACCCATACGACATGCAGATTACTTTTATCGTTCTTAGCTCCCATCATTTCTGCCCATATACAAGAAACATGCTCCAAACAACCGGGAAAACCTGGTATTCCTGCCTTTTGGATGCTCGAGTCCACATAACCATTCGCTAGAAGAAAATTTGTGAGGCGCCTGCGACTACTGAAAAGAACAACTTTCCTTCTTTCCAAGTTCAGTAGAGAAATTGGTCGGAACTGATTCCCTAACGCGGAATCAAGTTCTTTAGGTGTAAAATACCGTCCGCCGCACACCATCTTTTCGGTATATCTCCCTCATTCTAGACCCTTGCCAATATTTTCCACAGCCACTTCGTTATCCCAGGGCAATTCTTATAAACCGCGTACGTGACCCCGTTTGGACCACCCGCAGCGCCAGCTCGAGCCTTCCGCACCACCGACTGTACCTCGAGCAACTTTAGCCTGGTCTCATTAAAGGCTACCCGTGGGGTAGTTGGTCTCACCAATCCATGTATTGGTATGATTGGGCAGCCGCGATTTTGGTCACAGTATGTTTGCGTCAGATGGTCTTCTAGCTGCTCTTTAGGGGTCGCTAATCTTCTACGGGTCTTTTCTTTGAATAGACGGGTAGCAAAGCGAAATGGGTTTTCTGAAAATTCTTACCTTGCCTTCCGAGCTTCCTTTTTTTTTTTTTTGTTTCTTTCTGCGCTCCGCTTTTGCCAGGCCTGAAACTGCTTTTTTCTGTGTTGCTAAAAGCAGCCGCAACGAAGCCGCCTCCTCATAGTCGCTACTTTTTATCGCCTTCCACATCCTTCTCGCGTCCTTACGCAGCTCTTGTATCTTCCTTCGGCGTCTGGATAGTACCTCCTCATGCACCTTCCCACATGATCGAAGCTCTCGCTCTTTTGTATCAAATCTTGCCTGTCCATAATTGATCACAACCTCACACACATTCTGACCTCCAGAGCCTCGTGATCCTTGTACGGTCCGTCCATTATCCACAAGCGGGCGTGACCCTCAACAATGCCCCAAGGGGCATCCCACTGTCGCATGGCCTGCACCATCACGCCCAATAGGCGCTGTTATAACCCACCACATCCGATGTTTCTTTTAGCGCAAGCCGGGGCGGACAACTCACGCCAAGCAAGACTATCCTCGCAGTCCCCCTCCTTTCAGGGATGTCACTGGAAGCCAGAAATACTAATCTTAGATAATTACTTGTCACGAGCTGATCCTGTTAATAATTGTCTTTGGTAAGTTTCGAATTGTACTTTAAAGAAAATAAGAAGGGCTACATTGTCTGGAAGAATACTTGCTACGATGACCACTGATGACTTTGCTTGCAACACCGTACGAACTTTCGGAAGGTGCACTGGTTGGTGGTGAACAGAAGTAAATAAGAGCAATACTTTTCAGATTCAGAAAACGGTTTGGTTGCCGTTATGATACAAATATACCTTCAATAAATCCGGCCAAAAACCAGCTGCATTTTAGCCGGAGCCGGATTAGGACCGGACTTGTAAAAACGGCTGGTTTTCGACCGGAGCCAGAGACGCAGACGAAATCAGGTACAGGCATTACGCTGCCTCACCTCCCACCCCTCCATAAAAAACTAAAAATATGTAAGCAGGGACGCTATTTTCCGGGCTTTATTTCATCGACAAACCTGCATCGAGCACTGATGTCTACTTGTCCTCCAAAATAGTTCATAAACAGGCACATGCTCGATCAAGGCTTTCCTCACTGAATAAAAAATACCTATACATGCTACAAAACAAAACACATAAGACCCAAAAAATTCAAGTTCAAAGTTCAGAATTGAATCACGCCACTTGCATGGTGTGTGTTTCTTGCTTTTTCATCCGAAACTCATTCATTTTGTGAAGAAAAAAAACAGGAGGCGGCACTGCAAATATGAGAGTTGATGCTTAACATAAATAACTATATGTAACTATATATAACTATACATTTTTCCATTATACGCTTTCCCATATAAAAACAGGTTCATGAGAGTATTCGTGAGTCAAATAAGGCTTGCTGTGACCCCAAATAAACATATTTCAGTATCCTCTCACAGAAATTCACCCCAGATAAGTTCAATGCAACTTTAAAAGCGTCCTACATTATTGGACTCTGGCTTGCAAGCACAACAGAGCTGCCAGCACTTTGCCTTGCACAAGCATTGTAGCTGTTTCCTCTGCAGCTTTAAATAATGAAAAGTTCTCATCCACACCAGCAATAAAAATGATCTTCTGCTGTCACGACCTCATCTTGCTTTCACAAGCTCAGCTCCATTTTGATTAAATCGTCTCCCAAAGCAGTTGAAAAGATGATGAGGCAACGATTAAGGGATTACCATGTTAACATTGGGATTTGCTAGTTTGGACCAGTTGGGTACGTTATTGGTCTGATAGCATAGGCATTATTAAGACAACATAAGGCTGCAAGTGCAATAACACAAAGACTATAACATATGTCATGTATTCCAACAAACTAACCTTCATAACATGAGCAGTTGTAAGCTCCCTCTGCAAGAGACCAGTTATAGCAAACTCCATGCAAACAAGGATTCCTTACGCAAGGATAAACCTGTTGCTCACAATACCGACCAGTAAATTCGTCAGAGCATTGGCAAGTGAAATCGTTCTTATCCTCACTCAGCCTGCAAACACCAGAGTTCTGACAAGGACTTGAGTCACACAACGAACCTAGGAATGTATCGCAATATCTTCCAGTCCACTGCTGACCACAAACACACTCAAAATCGTTAACCAAGTCAACACAATGTGAATATGGATGACATGGTTGGCTATTCTGCTCACATTTGTTGATATTAGTTTCACAACTTCTGCCTGTATAGCCAGCCGGGCAAACTAAAACAGAAAAGAACTAATACAAAACAGGCATTTGCTGTCTATATTAGATACGCAAACAAGCCCTTGCCTTTGCTTATCCTAAAAGGTTTTGAAAATGCACTAAAAAACAGCATTGAAATTCTTAAACCTGCTGCAAGCTGAAACAGTTGGATGCTGTAAGATGCACATATCAATAATTAAAAGCTTAAGTTTAAAATAAACGAAGTTAATTGTAAATCGCTGAGAAATCAAACCAGATCAAGAATGCCATTACTACCATTAGCTTCAAAGCCAGCAAGCCATAAATATAAAATTCTGAAAAACTCCGAAATTGCGACATTCACTCTTACCTAAACCTTCGCATGGTGCACCAAAATTCAGTGGACAGCCATTTGAAATATTAGTCCATGAGTTACTGCTTGCAAATATACATCCACTAAATGAGGTTGACCCAAAAGCAAGGGGTGGGCCAGCGAAAGCGTTCACGAAGGCTTGATTGTTAATTTCCTCTTGCTGTATCAATAAGCCATTGCTAACAGAAAATATTGATGTATTTTGCAGGCGTGTAAACTTGACTTCGTTTAATGTATTTGCATTGAGAGAAAATGACGGTTGAAGCAACAAAGCATAGCTGTTCTTTGTAAACAAGTACTTCCATTGAAATTCAATATCACTGTGTCGAGTGGAGGTTCCTGGAGACAGCACAATACGAAAGCCACCCGAGCCTTGCTCTATTAAGATACCAGATAAACAAGTTCGAAACTTGAAGGAAAAGCTGCTTTCAAAGCTGAAGCTTCCATTCACAATAAGGCGCGAAAAGTTTAGGAATCCTGGAACATCAGTGGAAAAGGTACACGGAAAGCTTAGGAGAATTAGCAGCCCTAAAGATAGAAAATAATTCCACAGCACTGAAGACCTTTTTTCAGATTAAAAGTTTCAATAAGTACAACATAGTGATCAATACTGCATTGTATAGCATTTGCTGAAACACAGGAAGTTAGGTAGTCAGGCAGGCAGGCAGGCAGGCATACAGGCAGGCGGCAGGTAACAGTCAAGTAGGTAGGTAGGTAGGTAGGTAGGTAGGTAGGTAGGTAGGTAGGTAGGTAGGTAGGTAGGTAGGTAGGTAGGT
>QQSS02195712.1:0-12639 GCA_003687565.2 Craspedacusta sowerbii
AAAGTTGTGTCTTATATGTTTTCTGTTTGTTCATAGCCTGAAGATGACAATAGATTTTGTCGAAAGCTCGTAAAAAAAATGAGGATTTTCTTTGAAGTCAATATATATATATATATATATATATATGTAATAGCATATATGTATAGGTAACTATGTTGAGTGTGTCAACTGAATTCATCGAAACGCCTTGTATTGACCTTGCGCATTAAAGATGCAATTATTTTTTATTTATTGCATTGACTTTGTACACGTTTTCTAGTTGTTCCGAAAGCCCGGTCAACATACACTCATCGTTTTCGTAGCTGGCGCGTAGGTTCCTTGCAAATTTATTCCTTACCATTTTATAAGCAATTTAAGTTATGAAAATCTAATTCTACAACAGTAGCATTCAAAATCGGTAAATCATGCCCTTTGATGGATTCACGCTGTAATGTAGGTTCATCTAATGCGCATATCAAATTGCCTCCTTACCAGTTAAGGTTCGCGTAAGGTTCCTAGTGACAATGAGTCCTTAATAAATAAAACAATTTATGTCCCTAGTTGAGTATCCCGAGGGGTAATTTCTTTTCAGGCTTGACTCCCCCAAATTGGTCGGAAAATCGCGCGAAATAACTGCAATAAACTATCTTCCTTGTTGCTCGTTATTAATTTTTTCCATTACAGAATACAAATCACGAGTAAGTCAGATGCGCAATCGACTTTAGGCACACAAGTATGTCGGAAGATCCGAACGCTTTAAGCCGTTTGGACGCGCTCATTTAGCTGCCGGTTCGCTTTTCTTCTTGGATGAGCGACTCTTGCACCCGTCTGAACGAACATGATGCAAGTCGCCGCGTATGCCATCTGAAAACGTCCAGAGGCTTGGGTGATGTCAGTGAAATAGAGATTGGAGTGGTGGAAGCGTTTCCAACTTGGTCTTTAATATGTCCGACAGCTTTCCGTGCCAGCGAGTTCCCATTGTTTCCCTCATATGCGTGCTCCGGTTGATTTCTCACCACTATGCAAGGTCGCACGGTCATCAAAACAGCACTGCACTTGTGAGTTTGACCATTGTAACAGCGCCACACTACAGTTCCAAGCTTGCGTTCACGTTTTTCCCAATATTCAAATCCTCTAAATATCAAGGTAGCTCCTCCTTGCTCGCTTCCTCTGAATGCGAGGTCCATACTCCTTTTGCCGAAGAACGCACCAGAAAATTGATTCGCAGAAAGCACATCTGCTTTTATTACGGTTAGGAAATGCTGTTAGACAGGTTAAATCTTAAGAAGCCGGCTTAAATTTTAGTCCGGAGGTCGTCATGGAATGCCCATGATGTGATGGGGGAAGCGCTGGGCCCCAATCGAGCTAGGTCAAGATGGAGAAGGAAGTAAGCAGGAAAGACCCCCAGGCAAGCTTCATGCTCTGTCCATTGGACAATCTGTAGTTAACATCTTCCTCCACCCAAACTTTATGTAAACCCCAAGTATCTAAGTATATTTAGAGGTAGTAGTAGTATTAGTAGTACAAGTGGTAGTTGCAGTAGAACATAGAAGAAAAATGTAACTCTCATATAATTCTGAGTTTTTTTCTAGCGTCTCCAGGCAACTCCACAACACTGTGTCAAATGAACCCCAACAGAGGCTCAGTATACTGTATGCAGTGTGAGCGTAGTCGGCCTCAGCGTAAAGGCGGGAAGAGACTTGTAAGCGCCCTTAACTTTGCTCAAGGATCGTCCCTAATCTGAAACTGGCAATCATATAATTGCCAAGGGTTTACTGTAATTCGTCCAATAAATATTTGCATTCCTAACATATGGAATATAATTCTCAGATCTACAGTCCAAGTGGGCTGAGTTGATGCGGGTTGAGTTCACAGGGCTTTACGGTTGGGTGAGTTGACGGTATACCCAGAATTGTGACGCATTTGATTTCCCAAAGCGCCATTTCACATAGAAAAGGCATTTCTAAATACCGCCGCGGCTTCACATTCTGCTTAAATACCTCTTCAGTTGCGAGGTATTCAATTTTAGAATTAACCCGACCTGCAAGGCCGGATTATGACCAGGTGGGGCCCTAGGTCCAAAACGTTTTCGGGAACCCCTGTTGTTATTTAACTCTACCTCCAAAGATTCTCCGCAAATATTCATATCAAAGATCCTCAGGATATTCATTGTCAAGATTTAGTAAGTGCCTAAGACAAGGTAGAAAGACAGGAAACTTATTTTCCTCGAAGATTTTCTGTTGCATCCCTTCAGAGCAGCCAGACAAGTTTGCAGCACTTATCATAGGATCGTTCACGACACTTTCAGGAATCTAGTTTGCACTCGCCACGCAATCAATTCAATACTTTGAGAGACATTTGCTCTCTTGTGTGGCTTTCTAATGGTAGGAACGCAACAAACCGCTCACCTAGCTTTTTATCTACTTGAGATACATATCATAACATGATACTGATCTACGTGCGACACATCAGTTGTTGTGATAGTTGCAACTGATAGGCTGCAATAGCCAGAAGAGCATATTTCATCCATGATAGTTGTGTAAACTTTATCACTCATTATTTCAATGAGTTCATTTCAAATTGCCTTTCATAGGTATGACTTGGTCTTTCCCAACACCCCAATATTTAGAAATATGAAGCCAAAAAAAAAAAAAAGAATAAAATTCAGCCACAAGTTCCAATAAGGCCATGTAATCCTCATTCTGCAATGATTCAAATTTCTCGTCAGCTTCAAGGCCAGTCCATGCTCTGCTAAGCAGCTGCAATACGTTTCTAGAATGTGCAACTTATAGCAATTGCAACGGGCACCACATTTAAAAACATTAGGATGCATGTGCAGGCCAAACCTAACGAAGCTCAGAGATCTCTGGATAAAACAAATAAATTGTCGAATATTTTCGGGGGCGCCTTTCTTACGCGGAGCCCCTAGGCCCCGGCCTTGTGGGCCTATTGGGTAATCCAGGGCTGCGACCAACTAGGAGAGCCTCCACGAGCAAGCAGGGTATGTAACAATTTTTTTGGCACCCTGTTTAGCGTTCTCATAAGAAGACCTAACCAGAAACTGTTTGACTTTGTCGTCTGCTAGGGAGTTTTTCACGAAGAGGATCTCCTGGTAACAGGGGACAGTGCGATCAAAGTTTTGCTATCGTTAGACCCGTCCGAGCCTCCCTTTGTTGGCACATAAAGAGCTCTTCAGCTCCTTGAGAGGCTCATCTAACATCCGACGACTGGGCATGCAACACAAGCTGAATGTTTATTATAGGAAATGGTTAGGGGTCGCGCGCACTTTGACGTATGTGCGCTCTACTGAAAGCCAGCAAGTCCAGAATGCCTTTCTTCTCCCTGGTAGAAGAGTTTAAAGCTGGTGATGATGTGTCGAGAATCTGCAGATCCGTTTGTGTCAGAATCTCGTCCAGTTATCAGATCAGACAAGAAGTGCAACGCTGAGGAAGCAACTGACGACGCAATAGCCGAAACCAAATGGAAAGAGGTGCAGGGCGCTCTCCAGACCGGGAGGCATGGCGTTGGCTTTGGGGCTCCGGTGCGCTGGTTCAGCAAACAGAATCGGACAGGAAGGCGTGATCTAGTAGCGCAGAATATTAGGGAAATGGCAGGGCTAAACGAGTGCTCATAGAAGCTCAGCATGGTGTTCAAAGTGCGTGCACCAGGTAGACGAGTGTGGAGCAAAAATGTGTCTTGGGGTGATTTACTTGGGATGTCTGCTGGGTCAAATCGCTTTAAGGCGGGAGCAGCATTTGATGTTCTTCCTTCACCTGCCAACTTGCGGGGGTGGGTAATTTAACCAGAGCACTTGTGCAGGAAGCGTGGGAAGACAAAGGCATCTTTGAAGTGCCTGCTTTCACCTTGTGAGACCTTGTTGCCTGCATGCACTTGGCGACACAACCAAGTGCTAAGGTGCGAGTGAGGACCTTACCGGCTGCTGAGGGTATCTTGGCGCCTGCCGATGATTGGGAAGTATACGTGGACGAGGACAACGCGACTATTCCAGCAGATGTTGTGATCACCTCAATGCGTTCGGATTTGGTGATTTTGTTTGGGCGAGAGCAATTGGACGTTTTGACAGAATTGAGGGTGTCATGGGAGTCCAGAATGGACGAGGCGAGGCAAAGGAAGCTCTCCAGATACAAAGCTTATGGAGATGAATGCAGGAACAGTCGAAGTAGGTTGCCGGCGGTTTTGTTGGCCATTCGGTGAGACGTTGGTTTCCCGCTTTGTAGTTAGCGAGTAGGGAGACTGAAACTAGCGTGCTTAGTGTGTCGAAAACGTCTGGAGTGGGATCGGCATGGGTATTGCAGAAAGCAAGTAACAGCACAAAAATGGATGCTAGGTAGGACGCCACATCAATCTGCCCCTGGTATAGTCCGAGATTTCACTGGCGCTGGTTGCGACTAGCGGGGCAGATGGTACCCCATACTGCGGTTGGTATTCAATACAGGTCAAGTAAGGTGAGCAGCTACTATTGCCAGCAGTTGGGGTGCCTTTCAAATTCATTCTCGAGCAGCGCCGGTCTGCCAGATACAGGACTCCAAAGTAAGTGAAAAAAAAAAAAAAACATTATTTTTCTCTACGCAGCTCTAGAAACATGTTGTGAAGCAACTGTTTAAGGGTCAGTCATTTGAAGCGAGCTGCTAGAATTCAGAAAACAATATGTATTTGAAGGCTCCATTGCGCATGGCTACTGATGTTCTAACACTTAGAAGCTCTTAAAATCGTAGCACGCAACATTAAGTACCTCATTATCTGCGGTCGTTTAATGGAACACGAACGCCGCAATCTGAATATTAAGAAGCATATTTTTTTTCTACCAGGCATACACGATCTTTCTTTTTACGCGAAAGTCCTTGTGCTTGATGCCACACATATCTCGTTAAACCGGATCTTATAACTGCATCGCCATTGATTAGTGACTGACATACGCAACCACCCGGCGACATGCATCCGCTATGCACAATCACCACGAATTGGGAATGGCAAGCAGGTTTTTTGTGAGTAAATCCGTCAACTCTGTAAGTGACGGGGGAAACTACAAATTCATCCGAGCGAACCCAAGCCCATGTGCTTAGTACATGGATCGCATTCTTGCAACCCGTGTAGCATAAGTGCTCGGAAAATTGTCGACTTCGTATCAATGGCGAGCAAGAGAAGCCAATCTTCGCTTTTCAGATGCATTGAATCCCTCGAAACGCGTGTTGGCTCTGAAAACAGGAGCAGAATCATTGTCTACTGAGAAAATCAAGTTGGTCTGTGGTTCTTACGTGTTCCGCTTCCTTCTAAGTTAGAGGCAGACCGATCTCAATTGCACTTCAGCGACTTATTTTTCGTTTCATTTCCTCAAGCAAGAAGCACCTTGATATAATAGATTTTTTTTCACGTGGATTCCTCTTCGGGAGTCAAGGGGAGACCTGGCGACAAGAGACACATTTTAAGATCATCTGATTATCAGCGGCCGCCGAACGATCTACGTGCCTCCGTAAAAAGTTCAGAAGCAAACGTATCGCTAAGACGATCTCGAAAAATCTAGATTTCGAGAGCGCAAGAAATCCATAGAATAGGTTTAACTTAAAGCGCATTAGTTGCTTTGATGCACCGGACACGGGCATTCGACCAGCACAAGAACCAACTCCGAAGCATTAATACTGATAGACAAACTAATGGCGTGACAGTGTTTCTGTCTGTTAAATACCAAGTCAATTTGCGAAGGTGAATAACCACGTACTGCAATAAGAAACTTCACACGACGAATTAGCCCTACAAGCGCAGCGACCCCGATATTACAAGACCGTGAGCGTCGACCGCCAATGCGAAGTCAAGACAAAACAGCTCGGTTAATCGAGCTAACACATACAGGTAGCCAAACAAACACAGCTGAAGTAGTCAAGCCAATACAGCTGGGGTAGTCAAGCAAATGCAGCTGAGGCAGTTGCGCTCACCCAGTAGGGGTAGGAGAGCTGCCAAATTACGGTTACGGCATCACTCCGCAGGGTGGACGCGGCATATACTGCAAAACGTCCGAGAGTTGCTCGCGTTGATGGAAACCAGTAGAGAGCCCTCAAGCCTTTGACAAGCCATTCATCAGCAGCTGCCATAGCTCACGTTTCTTGGGATACGTCTTCTTAACGACCTCAAGAATCTCGTTGAAACGGTTCATACCACCTGGCGCCATGCAAAAGGCACTCCGAGCGCGACGTAGAAGCTCAACGAAATCGTGGTAGCCATGCTGTACCAGCAACACCAGGTCATGATGCACCAACTCGGTGTACATCGTCAGCGCCTTCTGGACTATTGGACTGACACTCGGCGAACGCAAGTGCGACGCGAGCTGGGCAGGATTGTACAAGGCAAAATGGCGCGCTGCTTCAAGCGCAATGTCGTGAAGGACAAACGGCGACGTGACGGCATTGTAGGCCACTTTACAAAAATTCTTTAAATACGGCGGCCCCAGGGAAGCCGCCAAGGCGCACAGCCACTTCACGTGATCCGTACACGGAGGCGTCTGCGCG
This sequence comes from Craspedacusta sowerbii, assembly GCA_003687565.2. Lineage (NCBI taxonomy): Eukaryota > Metazoa > Cnidaria > Hydrozoa > Limnomedusae > Olindiidae > Craspedacusta > Craspedacusta sowerbii. The sequence continues at coordinate 6,501 of QQSS02195712.1, forward strand.
AACTTAACCTCGGGCCTGTCGTCAATGCGCAAACTCAGCGCCTCCAGAGCATGCATGCCTACCCGGTAAGCATTCTGCAGATACCGAGGTATGTCGGACAAGTTCAACTCATCCGGGAAATTCGGCAAGGACACAGAGAACGAATCCAGACTGCCCGCTACTCGTCTGCTATGAATCACCTGCTGCGGCAGCGGATAATGATGAAGAGGCCCCATGTATTGCGGATAAATCCACGTGAAGCCGGAGTCAAAGTCACAAGAACGGCCCAACTGTCGGCTTAGCATCTCTTGAGCTTGCTGATGCATTTGCTCTTGTACATACTGTTCAGGGGTGAGATACACCGGCAAGAAGTACTGAGCGAATTGGAGGCCGGATTGCTGGGAAGCAACAGATACCGGGTGAACATTTGTCGGCGACGACTTAACGCTCCGATAGGCGCCGGCAGCGCGGTCAGGAGAATCGAAGGACCGAACGGGCGAGTCGCGCTTAAACGCTTCCTCGTGTAGGTGACACCATTCACGAGCGATCCGAAACAAAATCTCCGGATGCACACCACCGTTTCTGCCTGCGCTCTCGACAGCAGTGCATGCCCGCTCCAACATTTCTGGATCTTGCTTACGGCACAAGGCCAAAGTCTGAGTTATCTCTCCAGAATTCAGAGTATTAGCGTGGGGCAAACAAGACAGAGCAAGTTCGGCCGCGGTTCGCTGCTGCAGAACGTCTCCTTGTCCAGCCATTCGACAAGCGATACTCACCACCTCGCTCGGCGTTAGCACCTCCTCCCAGTGCTCCTGAAGCAAGAGAAGTGCAGCCGTGCCAATGTCGGCAGCCTGGTGGTCTACCCACGACACATACGACGAGTAAGTGCGAGAAAACCAGTTCGGCGATGCGCGGTTGTGCACTCTAAGAGCAAACAAGCCAATTTGAAACGCGGCCATCTGCAAGCGTCGATGACAATCAGCATCTGGACTCGTTATGTCGCCAGTGGCGTAATTTTGAGATTGCGAGAGCACAGACTTCGCCAGCTCAAACAGAGCGTACGCTTCTGACTCGATACTTTGTATATCGATAGTCGGCCGACCATCGCGGTTGTTACGATGTTTCGCTTTATTCCCCTTCTTCGGCTTACGGGCAGTCGTTTCGTTTTGGAAACTACTAGCGACAGCCGAGAGATCGACTTGCTCCCATACAAGTTCAGGATCAACGAAATCGCTAAGACGCTCAACAAGAGGGTCGTCCCCATGCTCACTGTTCACGTAACTAGCACCCGACTGCGAAGGCAACGCTATAGACGATTCGACGTAATCTTTGCCACGCATACTAACAGAGTCCCCCGAGATAACACCAGCCTGCGGGTCAGCACCAACTGACAAGCCCTTGCCTACGCAGTTGTCAGAACTCACGACGCAAGCACCGGTTTTGGGTGCCGCACCGCAGTCTGCTTGAAGCGCATCGGAAAGCGGTCGTTCGTCGTCAGCGACGAGAGAGGATATCGAGCCCACGGCGCTGTCAGCATTGGGAACGTCATGCACAGCATCAACGCGTTCACCTGAAGCGTCCTCTATACTAGAGTCGCAACGCACGGAGACATCGTCCTCTAACTCCCGAGACAAGGCGTTACCAGAAGCGTGAGATGAACCAGGCTGAAACAAGTCATCGCAAATGTTAAAGTCATCCTCTTCATTGCCGGTGCCGGCGGCTCTCGTCATATATGCGGGTATGTCCGTGAGTAGCAATGGCAATGAGACGTCGGGCTCTGGCATCTCTTCCAGGCCTTCATCTACCATGCCGCCCAAATCTATAGCAGGCGTTTCCACGCAAGATGGAATCCCAATACGTGTAGAGACAACACCGGTATCTCTGCCGCAGCCGATCTTCGGCATTGGTTCGGGTGACTCGGCTCCGGGAGCTACCGGAGATGTCCCGCACAAACGAAGCCCATGAGAAGCGCCCAGCAAGGAAGCATTCGACCCTGAATTAGCTGCAAGCACGGTATCCTTAAGTTTGCATTCAACATTTGCTACTTCCTCGTCCCAGTCCTCGGTCCCCTGCGCAGAACTACCCCAACAGGGCTCCTGGTCAAATGAGAAATGCATTTCTTGACCGGAGTCCGATTCAGTAAGCTCTCGCGATGACCGGTGTTTAGAGGCTTTCCTGCTTTTCCCGGCTTTGCCACCCTTGCCCCACGGCTTGGCTTGGCGCTGGGTCTTCTGATTAGTCCTACCCTGCTTTCTTGGAGATTGCTTCCGGTTAGCACCGGGGACGTTCCTGACGTCACCGGCATGATGCGGAACATGACGACCACCCTTCTTATCGCCGTCACCGTTCCCACTGTCACTGTCGCTAGACAGCCGTGCAGCACCGCTAAAAAAAGGGGAAAACATTCTCTAAATAAAATAAGATACGTAGTAAAAGACTACTAGTATATAAAGTACTACTTCAACATAGACGGACTCCAGTTCAAGTATACCAAGACCAGTTTTAGGGGAAAAAAAGAACGCCAGACAAATGGTAAGATCTTTTAGTCTCAAAAATATGGTTCTTTACATGAGGTTCCCAAAGCTGAAATAAGTCAAAAGGCAGGAACGTGCCCGACAGCTTGGCAGCCCGCCAGTAAACGTCATGCGTTTATGGAGAGCAAGAAACTTTGCTAGGAACAAGTATCATCCTTCACCCTTTCTCTCTGCTCTGTCTGCCTGTCAGTCAGCCTATCGGTCTGTCTGTCTGTCAGTCTGTCTGTCTGTCTGTCTGTCTGTCTGTCTCTCTCGGTAGGTCTCGGTCTCTTTCTCTTTGCATCTACTTATTTCACACAAACTTTCCTAACTGCGGACTTTAGCACAAGCAACGTCAGAAAGCTCAAGAACCGGGTTCTCCGAGAACGGCACAAGAAATAAAAAAAAAAACTGCTCCTTCTTCAAGGTCAAAAACTGTAAGGAAAAGGCCTAAGCCTAGACACTTACTGGCTCGCGCAAGTGCAGAAGCTGCTGCTACTGTGGACGCCTCCAAACATAAGCGATCAAGGCACATTCGCAACGGGTCGATAAAGTAAGCACAACATGTACAGATGGACCAAAAGCAAGGCGGTCTGCAATAGCCTGGACTGAAAAGGCAGAGCAGAAAAGAAGAGTCAGCGAAACGGGCAACATACCGAGGTAAATGTCGGCTGGCTTGGGGAGCGCGGTTGACCGCACCTCCACGCTGACCGGTAGCACGATATATGTCAGCAAACGTGATGTCGTTCTTGACTGGCTGGTCGTTCTTGACTGGCTGGACGTCCTTGCCATTCCTTGGCAGCGAATCAGCTACATATAGTAAACGAAAGAAAAAACAAACAAAACAAATAAATATCAACACATGTACACTAGTCACACAGGCAAACCAAAAGAATATCGGATACAGCGCTCACAATAAAAAAAAAAAAAATAATAAAATAAACTAATGCAAGCTAGTCACACAGGCAAACAAAACGAATATCGGATACAGCGGTCACAACTGCGGTCGCAACTATCTCGTTAGCAACGTATCGGGAGGGACCACCACAATGAATCCGGAGTTCTGACAATTTCACGTCCGAGGACATATTAATACTACAAGATCCCAGTTGCAAACCACGTCCCAACGTAACTACAACAAAGTACCTGTCGGATGCAGCGGAGGATTATCGGGGGACGGCAAACGCGCGCTTGGGCGGCTGGATACTCCATATCTGTCCTTGCTGATGATAACCTCCAGGATTTCCTTCACCTTGGAGTCATTGTTCTTGAAATGGCACAGCAGGGTGAGCGCAAGGTCACACCGTTGGTGGCGAATACTCTCACACAACATCGGATGGCGTTGATCGGTGGCCGAGCTTCGGAGTCCTAGAAAAGCCGCTTCATAAAGTCAAGCACTCAACTAAAACCTTACCCTCCACTGCACCAAAGCCACATCATTACTTGGAGAACTATGTCGCCGATATCGGTGTTAGGTTGGTATGTGTGTGTAAGTGTGTGTATAGCATTACCTTATTTGTTCCTGGCGTTCTTGCGTTCACCCTGCAGTCTTGTCCTCTACCACGCGGCTATATTGGCTGTTGTACATAGTTGTGGTATTTGGAAGTAGTTATCACCGAGTATACCTGGCGCTTATGAGTATGTTGGAATGAGTGTTATGATAATATCGTCTCAATAGTGTTATTGTATATTGCACCACGCTAGGTTAATCTTGATAGAATGCAGTCCATTTACTTTATCCAGGATTTATCTAACTTAATTATACTTAGTATTGGTGCCTTATCTAGATTTTCTTCCAATTTAATTATGTATTGAATTTGGTATAGTGTAGAAATTTTGAGTTCAAGTAATATCAGTACAATCAGTTCAAATATACGCATCTCTTGTCGGAAACAAGTCTCATCTTTCGCACAACGCAAGACTCTCTACTTCGCCTCATTTTTGGTGCCGTGACCAGCGAAATCTCGAACTCACAACACTTGATCCCGTGATCTCTACTCACAACATGCGAAAACGCCGATCCCACTGAAAGTTTTGGAAAGTAAATGGAGATACAACAAGCAACGGGCACATAGCAGACTCCTGGCGGCTAAGAGCTTCGCTTCTACTTCGGCAACACCTCACGATATTTATCGCGATGCATAGACAGGCTGACCCGATTACAGCAGCAGATTCTGCCTATACTAGAGGAGGCAGAAATGGATAACTTTATGGAGAAATCGGAAGACCTGCTCGAGTACATTAGAGACGCACTCTACGATCAGGAATTGTTGGTTATAACGACTACAAAGAAAGCCCCAAAAAGACACTACAAAGAAAGCGTCAACTACTTCCGAGCTCATCGCAATTACCGAGCCGAATACAGGTACCGAAGCCAATATATCTACCAAAACGATCGCAACTACAGAGCCGACTACCACTACCGAAGCGATCTCTACCGCTGAGGAGTCTACCACCGAGACCGTTACCACTACCGAGACCATGGCAAACTCAGACCTCAAACTATTAATCCGGATACACGTCTTCACAGTGAATTAATTCAAAATACGAAGCGGTGCTCGTCTAGCCTATCTTCCACTATCAAGATAAGAAATCCGAACAAGAACGCTAGCTATGGAAAGCTAGGATACGACCTCAATAACATTATTAGCAATAGATATTGATTTTAATTTAATGAAGCACAAGGCAACACCAGATTCATGAAAACAAATTTACTTAGATTTACTAAGATTTATGACAAGTTAACCAAGACTGATGACAAGTTTAGTAAGATTAATGACAAGTTTACTAAGATTTATCACAACTTCACAAAGATTTATGAGAAGTTTACTCAGATTTATGACAACTTTGCTACGGTTTATGGCAAGTTTACGAAGATTTTTGACAACTTTACTAAGATTTATGACAACTTTACTAAGATTTATGACAACTTTACTAAGATTTATGACAAACTTTACCATAATTTATGACAACTTGACTAAGACTTATGACATCTTGACTACGATTTATGACAACTTTACTAAGATTTATGACAACTTGACTAAGATACATGACAACTTTACTATAATTTATGACAACTTGACTAAGATTTATGACAACTTGACTAAGATTTATGACAACTTTAGGTTACGAACAAGATTTTCTAACAGGGAAGAACCGGCATAGAGTAGGCTTCATACCAAGCGCGGCCAGGGCACATCTATACCCGATCTCACTATCCTCAGGCAGCAAGGCGCCAGAAAGCCTTTCCTTGCTCTTTCGTGGCGATACAGCTGGCGCGGCAGAGCCATTGCACAGCACCTCGAAAATGTACGTGGCTATGATGAGAGGTAGCACGGCGTCGCCACGTACAGCAGGGTTCTGAGCAATCTGCTGGGCTTTGAATCGCAAGTATGCCAGGTGCTCCTCCCGCAAGGACATCCTCTTGACCTTCTCGTATAAGCACATCTCGTAGTAGGTCAGCTTAATCTACAAAGGACAACGCGAAGAAAAACAGTCAAGTACAGCTACACAGATTTATAAATAGATAGATAGACAGGTAGATAGATTGAAAGACAGATAAATAGATAAATAGATAGATAGATAGATAGATAGATAGATAGATAGATAGATAGATAGATAGATGGATAGATAGATAGATAGATAGA
>QQSS02195734.1:0-12637 GCA_003687565.2 Craspedacusta sowerbii
AAGAGTGTCTCCTGGTAACAGGGGACAGTGCGATGTCAGCTTCACGATCGTTGGAGCATCGACCAGTCGTCCGAGCCCCCCTTTGAGGGCACGTATCAAGCTCTTTAGCTCCTTGAGAGGCTCAACAACATTGACGACTGGACATCATTTGCTGTCACCGACGATCGATGGACTGCGCATCCGGGGAAACTCCTTGCTCTTCCGCATCAAACAAACAAACAGACACGTTCTATAATGAGGAAACTGTTAAGCGATTAAATTTAAGTCAGACCTCATAAATTGGGGCACACAGCACAAACCAAAGGAGCTTTTTTAGGTAAAGCTAGAAAGGATGGATGACGAACGATATACAGTTTGCCGGCATTAGTGCCTCGACGTATGGCGCTTTTTTAAATATGCGTTCATAAATGGCGAGTGGCGCTTTTTAAAATATGCGTTTATAATACTGCAACATCCGCAATAATACGCCTACGACAACAAAATAAAATAAAAATGAAAATAAAATAAAATAAAATAGTTCACACTATACACCTAACGAAACAGTAACCACCACCATATTTAACGGAAAATAAAAATCTACGAACTCTTTAAAACGGAGACCACCTCGTGGCGAGCAGGATACAAAGAAACTAAGCATTGTCCCATTAAATTGCGCCTTCATCGTACAGAAATCTGGAAAGTCGAAAAAGAGAGAGAGAGAGAGAGAGAGAGAGAGAGAGTGAGAGAGAGCATGAAAAGATTTAGCTTCAAAGTTACAAGCACAATTCATGCTCCGTACCGTCGGACGTTCTTGAGCGCTGCTTCAAGTTAATGAGACAGGCGATTTCACGCGCAGTGTTAGCCCCCCTACCCCTTTTTTTAGTAAGGTCAAGATAGATGCGGTAATTAGGCGCGTTCTAGGCCTGTAGAGAAGCGTTCGGTTGTAAAAGGAAGTAAATTTCACTTGTTGTTGCTTCTTACCTCCTGCCGAGCGCACTTATTCTATACGATGCGCCCGGTCAATCGCATCCTCCGGAATCTTCACGCCTAAGTAGGCGATTAACTTATTGATTGCCTGCCTGACGTTTTTCTCCGACTCAAGCTTTGCGTTCGATGGCAGCGGGATGCCCTTAAAGGTGGATTTCCATATCCAGAAAATTTTCCGCGGACAGAACGGATCAAAAGATGCCCGCTGATTGATTGCCAATAAGAGGCTTATCAGCAACGGAATCTTTTCCGTTCCGCTCTGTCCGGACAGAGTTGAACTGAATCCAACTTTGAACGGATTTCTGGCGGCAAATTCGAAAACGAGCCAATTAGCTTTTCAGATCGAGTAGATGTTTGGGGCGTGTTATTTTAGCGTGGTTAAAGCCAGCAAGCAGCATGGGGGACTTGTAGAAGGCACGGCAACTCGGACGAATGTTGTATCGGAGATGAAGTTAAATAGATCTTATTTTTAACGGATTGAAACTGATTTACTATTCCCCTAACACCACACATAAATAGAACCAGTGAGATAATCTTCAATTGCCCTTGTCAGGCACTCGCAACTCCCCCCCCAAAAAATATTAAGGCTGAAAAAAAAATCACAGAAACGACGAAGAGCCAAACATCCAACTTCTAACTCATATTTTGAAGCACATGCTTCTGAACCTCTGTAGCTTTTGCATCAGTTTACCGTACATGAAACAAAGATTTGAGGACGTGAGTGTGCGAGTAGACAAACGCGTACAAAGGTCGTAACAAACGCGGTGTTTTTTTGAAGTCAGGATGCAGAAACTTACCCATTGAATTAAAAAAAAAGCAGGGCATAAGAGCAGGAGAGCAGCAGTAAGTACTGAATAAAAAGACATCACGTCAAGGTGATACGTTCATAGAACAACACGAAATCTTGCTTGCACGAATCTGCTAGCAGCGCCACTTGGCGCATGTCTGGCGGCAAACTTTTAAAACGTGCCTCAGGTCAAATAGATAGCCATTACCGTCCGCGGAAAATTTTCTGGATATGGAAATTGGTCACCAGAAAATTTTCAGCTGACCAATTTGCGGAATCTTTTGATCCGTTCTGTCCGCGGAAAATTTTCCAGATATGGAAATCCACCTTAACGCGTAGACACTGTCGGCGACTGTACTGCTCTCTTTCTTTCGCCTTATGGGAGAGCTCAGCAACTCAAGCTTCCATATTTGACACCTTGTTTTCAAGTTGATATATAGTCTCCTTGTGCTTCTCAATTACATTCTTGAGCAAGATATGTCCTTTTTCGTCACCAATGTTTTTACGAGCTCCTCCAAACTTTTGTCGAAGTGGCTGATGGTCAGAACCATCGCCCTATTCTCCGTAGAGTCCGTTGGCTCGGATCCTGTTCCCGATCATCGATAGTTACTTTTCTGCATTTAGCCATACATAGGGCCTGCTAGGATTAACCATATGTTAATCCTCGCAGGCCCTTCCTTAGTCCCTCAGTGGCTCGTCACGACATTATTAAACGCGTCCTGTCGCAACGCTGATAAGGACGTGAAGACTGAGAACATTTGGCAAAGCAGCAAGGGCTTCTAAACATCTACTACCCAGCAGAATAAGACCATTTAGCATAGGAGCATTGCAGTGAGCAGGGATGTTGTTGGTCAAGACCTGCATCATGAGCACTTTGCTGGCTAGAATAATAAAGGTCAAATAATTTGGCAAAACATAACAATAGCACAAAGTAACATAAAATCTAAATCTACCAACGTTTACAGGATGGCAGTCATATTCTTCAGATACCATCCCAAAATGATTGAAAATTTTCGGAAGAAAGATTTAAAATTTAAATAACGCAGAGGCATGTTTAGGCCAACCGGTCAATCGAGAAACTTTTATTGCGATTTCTTCTGGCTACGTAAAAAATAGCCAGAAACGAACAATATGGTCAGAAAATTACTACCAACTTGAATACACCATGCATTTATTACACATAAATTTCATACGATTACCATAAGATACGGTAAATGCCGACTGCTAAACTTGACGGGTCTTCTTTGAAACTTCGTTTTGGGACCCATTTGTATCCGGAACAGCCGGCCTGTACCGCATATGAGTGGCACCGTTTCATTTCTCGGAACTCCGTAATTGAGCGCCAGCCGGCATTCCAAGAAAAGTTTTCACGTGACTAATCGTAGCACTCCCTGCGCGAGGTGTGCGTATCTGTTAGGCCGAAATGGTTTTCCTCGAAATGGATGCATTACCTGGTTATTTATAAACTCATATGGGCTGTGCTGCGTATTCTTGCTATATCTTGTGAGTGCTATGAGCTATCAGATATTTGGTTTGAAGGGGCATTTTCCTTGTGCCCCAAAGGTTATATAGCGAAGCTTCATTTTATTTTTTATGAAGCCCTTCATCTTCTATGGAGGATTTGAATGTGCTTTTCCTGGAAGAAGCTTTTATATCCTTGAGTGTTATCGTAGAAACTATGCTTATCGTTCAGCTTTGCTTACTCTCCTTACTTCTCACTTTAGTTGCAGAAATATTTTGTTGTGGATTTATTTACCATGGAAGAAAACGATGCCAACGCAAGATCAAGGTTTCTATGTCTCTGCAAATACTATGTTGGTGATGGATGTGCCCATAAAAAGAAAACCTGCGGTTTTCTGCATGTTTGCAAAAGTTTTCTTCAAGGAAACTGTGATGAAGTTGTGTGTCCTTTGTCACATAATTTGCATGATGCACATAACAGCGTTGTGGTTAAGAAGCATTACATTGTAGGTAATGGATCAGCTGTATACCAAAGAAGATCCCTGTTGCCTCGTGTTTGCTATATGTACATGAAGTCAGTTTGTAAAGACAAGTATTGTCATGCTGTGCATGTTTGTTCAGGGTATGTGCAAGGCACGTGTTCTGGTTCATGTAGCCTGAAAAAGTCACATAACCTGCGAAGCCGTCATAATCTTGGAGTTTTGGAAGCTTATTATGGGAAACCTGATCAAGAATTTTTTCAAAATCTGGGATTAATAAAAGCAAGTATTCTGAGCTTATCAGATACACATTTGCTCCATGAATATCTTAGTTTTAGCCACTCTCCAACAATGCTAAAGCCTGTTTTGGAGTTGTTTGGTGAGGAAGCAAGAAACATATTGCTATGTAACAGAAAGAAGTTTTTGGTTCAGATTAAGAATAAGAATGATGTGAATGTGTTCGCAAAAGTGGACCTAACATTATGTGAGAAATACTTAAGTGGCTTTTGCCCTGCATCGAATTCTTGTAGCAAGCTACACATTTGTAAGGCTTTTGTACTTGGTGCTAAATGTTGCAAAAACTTGGGAATGTGCAAATTTGGTTTTTCCCATGACTTGAAAGCATTTGCCAACAATGGAATTTTGCTTTATTGCTCTGGCATTAGTCATCTTTTAATCCACGAGATACTGCAGAAGCTGAGGTATTCTTTACCTTTTGTGTGCAAGAGTTTTGCGACTACAGGTTCTTGTTCTGCTATTGATTGTGGCTGCCTTCATCTGTGTCCACATTTTGCTGCTGGTACTTGCTCTGGAAATTGTGCTTTTGCTACTTCATTTGCACAGGAGCAGAGACTGCTTCACGACTTGAGTATTACAAGGAACCGCTTCATTCTTGAATCAGCAGGACTGTCAATTCTACAACAAAATCATGACTTAACATTTGCAAATATTTTGTACCCACCTGAGTTTTTTAGAGACTCTGTGCACTTTCTAAAAAGTGCAGCAGATATAGCTACTGCCCATGTAGATAATGCAGATTTCCAAGCATCAAATCAGCTATCCCAAAAAAATTTTCTAAAGGCTGGAGAGAGTTCAGGTAAGGTTCTTGACTTGTTTAAAATGACTGTGGGTTTTAGTGTGTGAATGTAATTATAATATAATTATGAACTAAGAGCGTGGATATTATATAATTATATTATATTTAAATCATTTATTTTATTTTATGATTATTTAATTATGTTTATTTTTTTAATTATTTAATGTTTTGTTATTCTAAGTATATTGTATTTTATATTATTTTAATGATTTTATGTTATGTTCGTCGTTACCTCCACGAGGGCCTTACACAGCTGGAAATATTGATCGGGTTTGTATTTAATTGTTCTATTATATCAATGGTGTTTTAGTAGCAATTTCAAGTGAAGCAAGAATTACTACTGAACTGCCAAAAAGAGAGCAATCATCCTCTAAAGTTCAAAATAATCCAAAGTTCATGGCAGAAAAAAACTGATGATAAAGCAAGTTTGTATTCTTGAAAATGTATTATAAGGCTTGCTCTGTGACCCTAATTTTGGAAATGGTTATTACTATGTATATTTGTTACTTCGTCCCAAGAAGTATTTGTTTCGAATGAAATTGTGGTACTGGAGCATGTCAATATTGTGGGTTCCTCAGAAGATTGTTGATTTTTTTCCTAATGACATACAAATATCAAGTGCTTCACATGAAGTGTATGTTAATAGTTTTAGGTGATGTTTCTGCGGATTCCTATTTGTGCCATCATTGGATATTGGGCAAATGTGCTGCAGGGCTGGATTGTCACCTGGTTCACGATAAATCAAGGCTGCCATATTTGTGGCGATATAGAGAGTCTTCTAATCTTGCCAAAGGGTGGTCCTGTTTTGCAAAGGAGGTTACGGTATCGTTGGAAATGGCTTACTGTGATCCGCATGCAAGTGTTGTAAAATTGTAAGTTGCGTTTTAACCTTGTCGAAAATGCATTCTAGTTGAATTGGTCTCTTTTATTAGGCAAAAGTCTTTGATTTTGCGTTATATTAATAAATCAGACCAAATTTAGGTAAGACATTGTCTCCAAGATCTGATTTTGCCAGTATAGCGCATTAGCATACTGAGAGAGACCGAGGGTATTTTTTGCGATCTGGTTGCGGAAATCATTTATTTACGTTTGCACTGTTCAGACTTTGAGCGCAGTGTTTGGAGTTTTGGCCTTGGACGTCGTGCGGCAATAGTATTTCATTTGGCCTTTCCTGATAGCTCGGTCTCAACGTAATCAAGGATGTCTCTTACCACATGCTCATTTGAAGCCAGCGGTTTCTACGCCTTTTCTAGCCGTTCCGCCAATTTGAAGTTGTGTATTTATAAAAATTGTCAGAAAGTATTGGTCTCAAGGCTAGTTTCTTTAATTTGTTTTCGAAAACCACGAAAGAAGCTCTCTCTCACGTTCTAGTCGTGGGTGGTAAAATTTGGGTGGAAGGCCTCGTGATTTTGACCGTTCTACGCTATCCTTTGCGAACTTTGCTGTATAGGACACCGAAGCCTCCGCAAGCAGCTTGATGTAAACATCCTTGTCCATCATGGAAACACCCGATCCCTTGTCTGGCTCTGTACGATTATGCAGCCTATTGATGGCACGAGTCAGAGCTCGTGGAGGCTTGCTACCTCTATAATCAGCATAGGCGAGAGCAATTGACTTCATCTGCGAAGAAGCTAAGAGCGCTTGTCATCTGTCAGTAGTTTATAAAAGTGGCTGAGCGAAACGTTACTTCATTCTTGTAGCTAGGAGTTTGTGGGGATCACTTAAGTCTACGGAAACAGCACAGGATTTCTGAAAGCTCTTTAGTAGATCGCTGAGAATGACGTCTTCGGAAAACAAGATCTGTTTGCAACACATGTGCTATCTTTGGTAAGGTTTGTCAGCTGAAAGACGTCACTGAACTCTCCTATAGCTTTGCGAGTTTTCTTAGCGTCAGTATTGAATTACGTTCTCATAATTGATTATTGCTCGGTTCATGCACTTTCATTACGAGAATTGCTTGGAGGTATTCCGATATTATAATCCAACTTTCCTTTTAGCAGAAATCGCGATTGGGGTCGAGTAAATGGTTCCCCTTCTTGTGAAAGAAAATAAGTTTAGCCCCCTATTGGTCCGGTCCTTTTTAATAGCGAAAAAGTAGTCATCTGCTGTACTTCAAATTAAGCGACAGGAAAATTACTATATAATTTGGTTTCACTAATAGTCACTGATAGTCACTGATAGAATGTTTTCCATGATCATATTTAGGTCTATATCTTTAATCGCATGTCATGTCTCATATTCTCGAGCAATATCTGTGTAGGGGCTGTGAGTTGTAGGGACGGAAACTACCAGGGAATGCTTCGCGTCTTCGTTATGTTCATTTCCTGGCCATATTAGCTGGCATCGGGTTGAAACCCAGGCTTACAACAATCGTGGATGATGAGGTTAAATACGACCCACAGTCGCCGGTAAACATAGTTGACTGTCAGTTGCGAAGCTTGGAAAATTATTACTTCTTTTGGTCGCGAACACCCCTGCTTAGTCACACGGTAACTGACCATTCATCTGAGTAAAAAAAAAATATTAGTTGCAGAAATTTTATTGTTCGCTAGTACAGCCCTTCCAGACTCGAAGACATGAAGTCCGTCATGCCACAAGTGATCACAGGTAATGTTCGAATTGTCAGTGCAGTCAATGAAACCACGTTCTGTACGCTTTTCTTGCGCGATATTCTTTATGTCAGCTGACCCCTTACGAAACGAAACGTTTTTTCTTATAGTGAGGCTCGTCACCAATATATCTTTTACCCCATGTTCCTTGCAGGTTTCATTTGCTCATTACCTATTTGCTTCTTCGCCAGCCAATTTCTCAAGTTTTTTAAAAACCCGGGGGACAGTTTATTGTTGGGGTTTCCTTCCGCATTGTATGAGAACCTCTGCTAGGACAGCTACTTGGCTATCGTTCCAGGAAAGGCATGGAAATTCGCCGAACGGCTTTTAAGATGACTGTTGAACACTTTTGCTCTCTAATTACTGTTGCGATAGAATCAGCGTGAACAGCAAATAGTTTTCTTATTTTTCTTTTCATTTATTATTATTTTCTTATTGCATCTTACGTTCTGGGTGAATCTGCGGGGACCATGGTAGCCTAGGAAATGTATAATAGCGCATAATTATCTTCCCTGGAATTTTCTCCATTTTACAGAACTTTGGCATAGATAGGAAATTTGGTAATGCACGTCAAATTACTTTCGTCTTGCGTGTGCCGATATCCAAGTTTGTTGCATTCGTTAATTCACGTTTGCAACGCAAAGTTTAGCCGTATCATATTAAAAAATCGTGATTTCCCGATTCTAACTTCCCAGGGATGTATCGTGTAGTCTTTAATGCATGGTACAAGCGTCTGACGTTTTCCAACAACCCTGCTAAGTGCACCACATAATTGTTTGAGTTATTTTGATCGCGCATGACTACTTAACGTAGAGCAGTGGTCTCCCTGCGCCGAATCATTCTCACTGTACCAGCAAGATCACCAACTGCGATATCATTCGTGTAATTCACAACTGACAAGATCTAGTAGTGATTGAAACTCGCGTGCGAGCATCTTAGCTGTCTGGCAGTAGAAATGCATATACTTAAGTATGCAGATTCTCATTTGATCCCCTTCTACACCGCGCTTTCGCTTCCAATCTCAGGATATAAGAAAAAGCTTTGAGTGACATTTTATTCTTTTTCTCTTGGGACTTGAGGCAGAGCATAGGATACTTATCAACGAACAAGTAGATTCGTAAAATATCATGATTCGGAAAAGTGAAGGGTACATGTTCACCAGAATGATACATGGCTTGCTGAATTAAAACAGAGTTTGATTTTGCTTTGATTACTACGTAGACGGAAGAAAACCTGAATGTTGCGGATCTATTTTGCCTACATATATGCAAAGTGTTGAGGCTGCCTCAATTAGACATTACTGTTACATTTACAGGCACTACCGTCTGAATTTTTTTTTAATGCAAAGACGATGAACTGAAACCATGCTCAAGTAACGAAGTATAACGCTAGGCAAAAGGCATAGACTTTTTAGGGTTTACGAGATCGCACGCTTCAGGAGGAATGGTTGGGAGGTCTACTGGTTAATGTTACGCAAGGAAAGACAGGTTTGACTGTGTTCATTAAGACTGATGCGAGAAGCGTCAAGCAATTCGACATCACGCATTGCTGGAGCGACACGCATGTGCAATTGCCCCTGCTGTAGGGAGGGGGCACTATTTGCTAGTACTTCAAGTGCCAACGGTTTATCTCATCCCTCAGAAATGCTTTGTCGTCTTACCAGAAATTCTCTACGAATTGCAGAATCATCACAGCTTTCCAGCCGCCATCGCCCGAAAGCAAACTCGCGTCTCTTTCTGACACACCGCTTGCATCTGCTCTCGAAGCCAATGAGCAAATTAAAACCGACTCTGATTGAGCAATTCATAAACCTCAGAACAATCGAAACAAGACGATGAAACGTCGTTAAGACATTAAGGGTCTGCGTCTCGAAACTCATTCTCGTCCTGGTCCGACTTCTAACTACTTATTTCCGCTTACAACTGTCTAGCTTCTAGGACTTTACGATTCTTCGCATTTATTGAGAAAGCGAATGGATATGTTGGACCACAGACAAATTGGAAACCGTAATGCATTTAAAACTTTTCCTTGGCAGGCCGGCCATATGATGCGCTTGCTCATGGTCGACATATTCTGTAGTCTGCTGTGTATTCGTCTTCGATTGGTTGCCTTTTCAGAAAAGCATGTAAGCCGATGCTCACGTTGCTGATGTTTCCAGAAATAATTTAGTAAAGAAAGCTTTTGTGGGTGGTGGAGACTACATCTGTAATTTTGGTTCCAGTGACAAGAATGAACGAGTGCATAAATGCATAGAAATGTCTTCAAACTTTTGAGAAAAAGTCAGATTCAAGGATTTTGAATTTTAATTCTGGTTTTGTGGTTCTACCTAGAGAGGAGGGCACAAAAATCACTGTCGACTTCGAAAGCATGACTGGTCAGTTTCTCGCAAGTCAGACTTCCTTTCAGCTCCTTCGCCAGTCAACCAAGTCGTCTGTCTGCATGTCTGTAACAGCCTCTAAGGCGGCTCTGACTAACTGGTGCTGGTATTGGTTGGACAATGACAACTCCTGGACTGAGTATGAAATAAGTGGAAAGGTATTATGAACTCTTTCATTTCCGTGAGTATGTTTATATCCAGGTATGCAGTAAGGCAGGAACAAGATATGCGAGTATTTCTAATAAACGCATAAAAAGCGCGTGTACAAAAATCACATGCTTCTAAGTATTTTTTTTTTTTTGCTGGAATGTGAAGACTCTGGTACGTGAAACCATTATTTTGTGTCCAGAACGCAGAGCAGTTCTTCAGGCGTTAAGGCTGCCTTTGCCGCACAATCGTTACACGAACATCGTGTCCGTTCATGCGCCTTACTCTAGCAAGGAGCGAAGAAAGCAAAGCGGCTTTCTACGAAGATCTTAGACAAGTTTTACACACTGTCTGCTCGTAGACTTCAACGCGTGGGTTGGCCAGGAGCCTGATACGTGGAATGCTCCAGATTTGGATGATCTCCGTGATTTTTGCATCGTTCGAAACATGCGAGGAGCAGACTTCGGGGTGGCCCGTAAGCTGGTGGGAGGGAAGCTAAATATTCATAGCAGGTGGAATCTCAGTTGGTGTGGCGTTCCTGTTCGAAAACGTGTAGACGTATCAAAATTGGATGAACTTAACGTACGCAAGGACATGAAAAATGCCTTCTGTGATACTGTTTTTGACGGAAGATGGGACCAATTCAAAGATACCAGTGCTAACGTTCTTGCTTTCAAGATATATACGATAATAACATAGAGGTAGACCGGCTCCTGGAGTATCGAAATGCTGTTCATGAAAGGTTGTTGCGAGCGCCGGATCGAGAAAATCCGGTGCTTCTCTATCCAGTCATTAGAGAGTGCGAAGGCGATCCTGCAGCGTAATCTTCGACAGATGAGCAAGCAATGGTGGCGAGTCTGTGAGCAGATTCAACATGCGCATGTCCGCAAGGCTCCTTCCACCATCGCCCAAAGGTAGCTTTTGGTTCCCAATCCTCGTGTTCTGTAACGTCGGTCACAGAAGATGGCAGCCATGTCATCAAGAATGCGTATGATATCATGAAACGCTGGCCTGAACACTTTGCTAAGCTGTTCTTCAACCCCTCCGTTATTGACCATGAGGTCGTGGTTTAGATGGTATCCCTATGGAGGTTCTTCTTTGTTGTGGAAGCGAAGTTGACAATGCTTTATTCAGTTTATTTGTTGAAGTGTGGAGTGGAGAATCTGTCCACCATGACTGGATAGGCGCCATTCTTATCGCATTGTTCAAAGAAAAGGGCTGAAAATCCGTTTGCGCTACTGATTGCGCCTAGTAGCATCCGTCAGAAAGATATTTGTAAAAATTCTTGCGAACCCGCTATATATGCCCAAGTGTTATGTCGGAAAGTAAGAGCGGGTTTTGCCTGGGTCTTGACACCATGGATATGATCTTTTCAGCTCGGTTACTGATTGCGTTATATCAGGTATTTGTTGATCTGACCAAAGCATTCGACCTGTCAATAGGGAGGCTTTGTGGAACTTTCTTGGTAAACTTGGCTGCCCCTGTCATCTATTCCAGATGTTTCGTGATTCTCGTCGTGATATGAAAGGCAGAGTGAATTTCAAAGTCAGGCTCTCTGAGTCGGGAGCTGGTCTCGCCTGTCACACGAGATCTCACTATCAGCATAATCGAGTTTCTTGTTCGCACTGTTTCAGTCGCTGGCCTTAGACGATACGTTGGGGCAAGGCACAGCAAAGCCGTAACTTTCTCCGTACTTTGTTCAGTTAGCAACCATATGCTGTTACAAAGTCTAAATCACCTAATTCATTTATTCGGACCCTCGTTACAAAATTTCTTGCACATTCGCTCACATTTCTTTGAATTGGACTTAACTTTGTCTTGTCCGACGTCTCTACGAGTGGGCGACATCTCTATTGTAATCATCGTCTTGAAGCCATTTGAAAAATGCCTTTCATTTTTTTCCTTGGCCTCGTTTTTTTGCATGGGAATCTGATACCAATGCTAGTGAAAATGTGACTTATAATCTGTCACGAGAGATCTATAGCCCCTGCAATTCGCCCGGAGTGCCCGTTTGATCTATATCTTGTAACAGACTGCTGCGAAATCCCACACACATTGATGGCGAGGACGCTTCGATGAACTCTTATCAGCCATTAGTTTGACTATGACTTTGTTTGTGCAAGGCTTTGACCCAGTCCATAGTTGATGTGCCATCTTTTAAAGAGGTTGTGATTTAGATGTTGAATTGCGGAAAATCACCTGGCTTTGGCGGCATAAGTGCTGAGATCTTGAAGAAATTTGGCTTTAGGTTTATCGTTGCATTTCTTTAAAGTAAGAAACGTCTGGATTAGCGAGATCATTCCGCAAGATTGGAAAGACGCCATGATTGTTGTTATGTGTAAAGGGAGGGAGGAAGATAGCAACAGGCGTTTGTGTGTATCGAACGCAGCGTATTGTAGCGTATTGAACGAATCATGCTCACTTGACGACGAAGCCAGTCAAAGAATTATGAAAGCGAGTGTAAGCTACATCGACGCGTATAGTCACGACGAGGAGTCACCATTAGCAGAAACATAAAATTATTGTGGGTTATGCAGAGACCTCAGCTAAAGAAGCTAGAGCGATTCCATCAGCTCTGTCTGCGGAAAATTCTTGGAATTCGACGGCAAATGTGTGCATGCATTTGTATGTATGTATGTCCGTATGTATGTATGTATGTATGTATGTATGTATGTATGTATGTATGTATGTATGTATGTATGTATGTATGTATGT
>QQSS02195745.1:0-25877 GCA_003687565.2 Craspedacusta sowerbii
CATACATACATACATACATACATACATACATACATACATACATACATACATGCATACATGCATACATACATGCATGCTAACATACCGACGTAGTTATTCTTGTTTTAGTAATTGAGCGAAATTAGCTTAAGTGTTTAAGTTTACGCGTTGGTGTCTAAAGGAAATTTTACTAAAAATCAACAGATACGGACTGCTGCACCCGGCAGTGCTGTGGTCCGGCTCGCCCGTTCGAGATCAAGATAATGGACAACACACAGCGAGACGTCTTGCACCTGAGCCGGCCGTTCCGCTGCACCGGCTGCTGCTTCCCGTGTTGCCTACAAGAACTGGAAGTATGTGGTCCACCAGGCCAAGTCCTCGGCTACGTCATCCAAAAGTACGTAGTGATATAGCTGCTAGTCAAGCCACTGATAGATAGTTAATATCACTTACGATTTGAGCTGCAAGTTCTATGGTGTTTGCTGATTTTCTTTTAAAATTGTTCATTAGCTTTCTCATTTTTTGGACGGCGGCCGTCTTATAAACGTCTTGTTATTGTCTTCGGCTTTGTTTATGAGGTCTCTAAACGTTTCGCTGTCTCTAGAGTTTTTCTTATAGCGGTTTTTATTTTGCAAGCAAAAGTCTTTGTTTAGTAGCTCTCTAAACATTTCACTCTGGCTAGAGTTAGAGTAGAGTAGAGTTCTTATAGCTGTGTTTAGCGAGTCTTTGTTTTCAAATCTAACTGAAAATTTTTGATGCGGTTAGTTCTTTTCGCAGAAGTTATTTCGAGGCTTGAGTTTTCGGCTTGATCTTCTGTAGGTGGAGTTTGTGTGCTCCAAAGTTCGAAATCACTGATGCCTCACGAAATCCCGTTCTGCTCATAGAGGGCCCTATTTGTACCTTTAACATGTGCGGCGATGTTGAGTTCCGAGTAAGTCGAAATTTCGAGTAATCTAGTCTTGTTCTATGCATGCGCGCATGCGTACCATAGGTTGGTATGTGGGTTAGTCCATGTCATCTTGTCTGTGTCCGTGTCAATTATCTAATGCGCGTTTTTTGGAGGGCTAAGTCTAGTAGTGAAACTGTGTATATTTTCTTTGCGTTTTGTTTTTTTGTGCTTGCGGTTTATTTGCTTTTGCTAGTGTGCGTATGTATGCGCGCTTGTGTGCGTTTGTGTATGTCTGCGTGTCTATGTCCACCTGGCATAGGTGAGCTGTTACGTGCTTACCATCTGGCTGTGTAGGTCCTTTCGCTTGACGGAGCAAATCAAGTGGGTCGAATTTCGAAGCAGTGGATGGGTTTAGTAAAGGAAGCTTTTACTGATGCTGATACCTTTGGAATAACCTGTAAGTATCACTTGGGTTGATTATGTTTTCATGTATTTAATTATTTATTTGTTTATTTACTTTTGCCTTGATTTTTGTAGTTGAAATAATTCTGTTTTAACAGCTTTTTATGTTGCTGTCTGTTTTTCATTAGTATAACGGTTGTTTACTGTGGCAAAGTTTTGTGCATGGATCACGATTTAGTCCATTTGTCCTCTTTCGTTATTTCTCTATTCTTGAATAGCTTCTTAGTGTCTTGAAATGATAGTAACAATTGGGCTTATTTGACCGCCCTCCCCTCGTCTGCGTTCGAGACTTCTGAGAAAATTGACGCAGTAACTGCTGCTGCATGAAAGTGATCGTGTTGAGTGCTGAGGACAAAAAGTTCATCTGTAATTTCTCATGCAACTGCAGACCAGTGCTTTCTTCTGGTTAGACCCGGAAAAAGTCTCGATGAAGTCTCGATATAAATCTCACTGCCGCGTCTGATTAAATGGCTTCTTGCTAGTTAGTCCCGGAATAAGTCTCGGCTAAATCTCAATGTAAATACCACTGCCGCGACTGATAGAGTGTGTTTATTCGCTATGCGCATGAGGCGTTAGGCGACGTCCGCCATTTGGGAGCTTTCAAAACTGGTGAGTTGAGCTGGTAGGCGTTTGTTTGTACGACTATTCCTACTTCTACCAACAATTGGGCCATACGCTTTATTAGGGTATGTCGTCGGCGTGCGTGGTGCTAGTACGCGCAAGAATTTATCAGTTTCCACATGGCCGTAGGTAAACTCAGAAATCGTTTCCCCTGAATGATCTCATAGTCTACTTAAGATACTAAACATCGAGAAAGCACATGCTTATGCGACACGCAAATCGGTTAGCGAGTCCTAATATGCTAAAAACAAGCTCTCTCAACTCGTGAAAGCATAACTCGTACTATCTCTTAGCACTAGAGCTTTGGGTTGATCAGTTTGCTGGAGAAAGTTTGTTCTGTTTCCATTCCTATCCAGTCCCTATGGATTTGGACGTGAAAATGAAGGCCGTAATGATCGGAGCATGCTTCCTCATCGTAAGTTTTATTGTTAGATTTGTGCTCATGAACTGTGTTGCCAAATTTATTTTGCTGTTCTACTCTTCGTCGCCTGCGCGCCGCGTTGTAGAAGCACCAGACGCTTATCTGGAGTAGGACATTCGTGACTGAGTAGCTGGATCCCTTCGTGGTACGCGCTTAATTTTGCGCACTTCACTGCTCGAGTTTGTACTTCTAGTCAGTACCCTTGATGTATAGTAGACGTTCAATATATGTATACTTCATTCTTGTTTTCTGCTTGCGCCCGTCCTGCCGATCTTTCTTGGTTTTAGCAATGTTTTGATATATTTATGTTATGTTATATGTATATATGTTATGTTATATATATTATTTGTATTTATGGTAAATATATTTTAACTGTTTTTGCGAACCTTGGTTGCTCTGTCCATCCAACTATCTCTCCTCCTGCTGGCTGGGAAAACTTTTTGTGCGTCATTTGATGTATGATAAGGTCGTGATTAAGATTATCTGTTGCAGAGCTCTATCTATTACATCGCAAATTTGACCTCCGTAGGCTATTTGGCTGTGCTCGGTAATATTCTGTATATGTGCTTTTCATAGGACTTCATGTTTTTTGAGACCAGCTCAGACAACAACAACAGCTTGACGATCAACGGATAGATCACGGCATTGGTCTGATTGTTCGGTTTATTATGATTACGTTTTTCAATGCTATTGAAAAATTTAACTTCTTCAGTTCAAATATTCGGTGACGTGACGTGTTTATTGCCTATGCTTGTTATATGAAGAACATGATCTGTTAGATTTGGATTTTGCGTATGTAAATACCTTTATATTTTTGGTTCATTTAGCCCCGAAACGTAGTGAATTAAAAAATCAGTTTCTCTTTGATTCTGCTGCTGTTTATGGTGGTGCTTCGCGTTCTCGATGGACTTGATTTAGTTAGTTCGGACACCTTTCTTTTCTGAGATCAGCTCTTGTTAATAGATTTCTTTAAGCAAGATATTCAAATGCACTGCATTGTGGTGGATTACTTAGCAGATCATGTATGAAGATGAGGGCTTGTGAGACTGTGCGGTGGTTGATGGTGGTTCATGTGAAACTGTCATTCCTGCACATTTCCGAGTAACCTTAATGTATTAGACGTGTGGGGTGTTTGTGTTGCGTGTTTCATTTCTTTGTAAGCGGGATATTAATCTTGTTCTCTGCACGGGATAAGCTATTGATCAAATTGAGAAGGCTTTGTCAGTATGTTTGAATGCTTGGGCGCGACAATTATCAGTCTTAAGCAACTTATCTATCGGTGCTTGGCAGCTCGAGCTTGTCCACCATGTGTTATCTTGAAGATGTTAGCTCTTTCTCTACATATATTTTGTTAGTTGTAGTGCAATATCTGGCGCTTGTATTTCAATAATGAAAGTTTTGAGTGCAAGCGACACGATAAATCTTTTACACCTGTATAGGGAATAGTTAATGTATGACGATATATAATTTATGTTAAATTGCTTTGTATGGTCCACGTAATGACTTTAAAAAGCTTTAATCCTGTGAAAGTTTTACGAATATTTGTATTGGTCCTACGTTTCGCGCTACCTAAATGATTTTTTTCATTACAAGCGTACATCTTAAGTGTTATTTTAGGAAATTTTTCGCCATTTCTCGAGTGACCAATGCTTATCTGAAAAATCGCTTCTTTGCATCTTGCAGACCACGCGGGAACGGCATTTCCTTACGTAGCTTCGCGATGCACGTTTCCTGCACTTAGTCACACTTCATATCTATAAGTGCTGGTCATACTCGGTCTGGAGAAGGACTGTTGCAAACCTGCACGCACTCGGAAGGCATTTTTTCTTTGTATATGAAGAATCTTTCATGTTTGAATCAACCAGCGGTGCACTTCAAAGTATAAACATGAAACATAATTTTCAATGATCTTTAACAAACGCCGCCCCCCCCCTCTATCAGTCTTGAAAGCCTATCATGATCTCCCCTTCGCAACACGATACTTACAGAAAAACATGGGGGCATCCAAAGCGAGATGTCCCAAATGTCAAGGTAATGTGTTCCTTTATGGGTACAAGAAACAGAAGCCTAGATGTTGTCCAGAACAAAATTCTGACGAAATGACCAATCCTTTACTGGTATTCCTTATTTCGTCGGCAACACAAATTACTAAATTTGCACCCAAACGTATGATAGGTGGGTGTTGTCCCATAGCTGCTGCCTTCAGCACTAGGATCTGGGCAAGAACGATTCACGATAGTGTGCAAACATCAAATGTAAGTAGCAAGCTAGGTTGTCTGATACTGTTAACTACGTAGCCAGCGTGATTACAGGGCAGATGAAAGCTCTATACTGGAATTGCTGCTTCCCGAAAGCACCGGTGATGACCCAGTAGAAACGTTACGGCCGACGTGATACCAACGCAACATTTGGCCGATGCGTACCATCCCACCATAGTTTACAAAGTCCCACCTGAAGTCGCGGCTGTGGAAAGCTGAAGGTAAGTAACTTGCCTATGGTGGTGCAGACCAAAAAAACAGTTCAAGCCATATGAAATGCTTCGGACACATGGTCTGTCTGGGCAAACCCATCTCCTTGCTGACCACGGAGTCAAACGATACCCCCCCCCCCAAAAAAAATTTTTTTTAGATCGATATCAAGCACTACCCGAGTATAAAAAGCGCAAAATGCCTATTCAAATCAAATTTAAATTATCTATATTGATGCTGTTCTACGAGTTCTACAAAAACAGCAAATTCTAAAATCCAGAAACCTCTTGGAGGAGGTGAGTAAACACGCACAGCGCATAAATAGAAGGAAAATAGATACTGACAGCGCCGTAAGCAATGTCAGACACTAGCTTTCTTTGCTTGGAACGTGGATGTTGACTTTCGGCATGTTCCCGCGGGCAATCCGCAGCACGCAGTCGGCGCCTTGCTCTCTCAACATGCCCGCCAATTCGCAGCCTAATTTTTCGGCTTTCAGCAGTTCCTCCAGGTAGCATTCTTCTACTACCATACCAGACTCGGTCACGGCATACTTCCTTCCCGATTTCTCGTCAGAGTGGACAGCAGCACTTCTATTCAGGTCCATCATCACAGACACAGTTTCGTCCAGGCACACGCTACCGTCAAGACTGAATACCGCTCCACGAAGGCGCAGCTGCCAGATTATAAATAAATTAGCGTATCAAAAGAGAAAAAAGAACTGAACACATTCATTCCAAAAACATTAGCAAATAAAAAAAAAAGATTCTTTAACTTATTCATTTCCTGAGTACACGGAAAGACGGGCTACGATTCATATTCTAACTTGCCATCATGGCAAATTCGTGGTCCACGCGCAAACAACAACAACGCAAAAATCAATCGAATTCAATCGGAATGGAATCGTCCGAAAAATGCTGGACCACCGAAAACACGGAACGACCTCAGGCCAAGCCAAGCCAAGCCAGCCTCAACCCACCTTGCCATTTTCGATCTCCGAGCATGTCCCGATAGGAACACTGCAACCGCCATCCTAGAAATAAAAGCGACAGATTGAAATAAGTAGGAAAGCATTCACGAGATTTCGCGTAAATGCTCTCTAATAAGCAAGCTCGCATACAGTAAGAAAGCGCTCACGAAATTTCTTAAAACTGCTCTCTCATATGCAAGCTTGCATACAGAGTAAGAAAGCACTCGAGACATTTTTCGCAAATATACCTAAAGCTACCATTTACTTTTCAATCTGCGATTGATCATGCCGACATGACGAAGGTCGATACGGCTGTGGCTAGGTCAGAATACTTAAATTAATTGCCTTCGAATTAATTTTCTTTTATTTAATACAAAATATCGATTTCTCGAGGGCTGCGAGAGCATGTTAGGGAAAGGGTTAGGGTTAGGGTAAGGATTAGTATTGTGGTGGGAGCTTAAGTTTGGGTTACATTCAGACTTAGCCAACAAAAAACTAAATAAATAAATAAATATATAAATAATAGATAAATAATAGATAAATAAAGAAATAAATAATTAAATAAATAACATACGAGCCAAACTTTCTCCGTCAGTAGCAGCAGCAGACCGGTCGCCATCTTGTACGCATAAATGCCACGATGTCACGCCAATCGCAATGAACCGCTTAGTGAGCAGTAAACGGTAGATTTATATCCTCTAAATGCTCTCTCAAAAGCACGCTCGTATACAGAGTGAGAAGCTACTCACGAGATTTCGCATGAATGCTCTTTCAGCGCCGCAGCACATCAACGTGGAAAGGTCAGAGAGCGGAGCCACAAGAGAAATGGTCTTTGCGTCGCCTCGTCGAACTTCTACTGCCATCGCGCCCTAGAACCAGAACATGAAACCTCAAGACACCTACCCCATTCCGAGTTGGGGAAGCTCCAATCATCATGCTCACCAATTTTTGAAGGTATGCAACTCAAATAAATCTATTTGGGGAAAACAACATCAGCTTCAGTTGGTTCGCCTAGGGCGGGCATTGAAGTTATAAGCCTGCCACAGGGACAGCAGGCTCCGTACGTACCTGACCGACAGCGTACAAACATTCGTCAGGAGTAAGAACCTACAAGATTAGAAGAACCCAAGATTAGTAAGAACCTAACGATTAGCTCAGGCTACGAGGAGCCCTCCTTCCCATTTAGACAAACAGTTTATTAATTCGCTTATAATTGTCTTTGGAGTTCTGATTGGGTAAAATAAATTCTTGTTCTTGTTCTTGTTCTTACAAGAAGAAGATAGAGAAGAAATCCATAAAACCAATTACGAAGTAGAAAGCGAGAAGGCTTAGATATCAAAGGAGGATATTATTCACGAAGGTAAATAACATCGAAAAACGGAAATCATGCAACGCACGAGCTGGAGTTGACGGTGAGGATAGTCGGAGAAAACATGAAGGACTTGCTACTTACCAAAATCAGCTAAGTGATAGGTGAACAAATAGCAACAATAACTTCTACACCGCCTATTTAAGCATTTCTAGTCAGTAAAATCTGGTGATTAGTAACACATAAACGCATCAGTGAGATCCACTTGCCTTGAACAAAACATACCAATAGAAAACTAACCTGACCGACTTTTTCCGTCCATGCCATTCTATCGACACCGGCAGCAGCAAGAATCAAAGCATCAAACTTTCCTTCCTCCTCCAGCTTTCTGTAGCGCGTGTTAAGGTTACCCCTCTACGCCAAGGCAGTCAAGGACAACAGTCTTGAGTAAAACACCTGGGCATCCATCCAAGACGAAAACTCACAGCTGTCAAAACAACGCGATAATTTCTGCACGGCCCTCTTAGAATCCCTTTCATCAATAAGACATCATCAATAGGGTCAAGACATTGCTAGGTACGCAGAAATTGAATGAAGAGCAGCCGAAAATACACACCCGCACACGCACACACACACACACACACAAAATTATTGTCCTGATGATCACATGATCTCCCGGACGTAAGCTAACCTACAGGATAGTGCTAACCTAACCTTTCTCCCTGTGGGATAGACTAGACTTGAAACCGAGAGTAACCTACCGCACACGGAAGATAATGCTCTGATCAATCCCTCAAACGAAACACATACGAAAGTCAACGAAACCAATAAACTACTCAGAATCCAGTCGCAGTGACTTATCCACACACAGCCAGGTTTGGTTTTATCGTCTCGACCGAAAAGGCATGAAAAGATACCACGCTTTCAAACTTCAGGTGGGGAAACCGCCTCTTGAGCTGTGCGACACGACGTAACGAACTTGTCCCAATGACGCTGACAAGTATAGATGAGAAGATGGTGATTGATAATAGATTAAATGGAACCGCCGGTAGTCATGGATGAAACAAGTTCAGCGCGCAGCCTAGCTCTTATCTTTGACGAAGTAAATACGAGTCAGAGCAAAGGTCTAGCAGCTACACTAGTTGATGCAATACAGCGGTCTACAACAATATCAACAAAAACAACAACAAAAACAACAATAAACAACCACAATAACAATAATAACACGAACAACAACAACAATAATAATAATAATAATAATAATAATAATAATAATAATAATAATAGTAATTATTATTATTATTACAATAATTATAACACGAACAACAACAATTTAACACGAGCAATAACAACTATAGCAGCAGTGGCTCATCAACAAAAAGAAAAATACGCAAGCGTACCTATTCTTAGGCAAGTCATCCAGCGTCAGACCTTGGTGTTTCGGATGAAATAAGACCGCATCCAGTGGGCTATCACGTCTAAGTTGACATAAGGATAAGCAAACAATGCAAGGCATACAAAAAGTTACGTAGACATCGGAAGTTTGTCCTTAGCTTGGCGAATGATTTTTTTATGTGCTTACAAAATGGTACGGCTCTCAAGAAAATAGATAACAAACACTTTGCATGCAGATATTCATCCGTCCCCCATTCAAGCAATATATTTGTAAACAATTAAAGAGTACTAACTTGTAAATAGCACCAAGGCACATGTCATGCGGAATGGTTGTAGGTAAATCCTTCAGCGAGTGCACGAGGAAATCCACCCTAAGCAAGAGCAAGAAATTATACCAAACAAGACGAACGCAACAAGCAACCCATCTGGCGGTAGGCCCAAGCAAGGGCCCGAACCCAGAGCCCACCCAGGCTCAGTCTACGTGGCAGAACACAACCGCAACGATCTCTAATCGCGCAACAAAGAGCAGCTGCCCAATTTTCCAACGAGCGCTCAATCCGGAACACACAACTCTACACTGGCCAGATTCAGACTCGCACGGCCATTGACTGTCCACGGTATTCTCACGAATTAGCTGTTCGTTTCCTACAAGGTAAACGTCAACTTAAGAAAGAAGGATCCCCCACCCCTCCTCCCTCGATCTCGAAGAATTAAAAACAACGGCTCCTGTCACCTTGCCTCTCCTTCCCAACTATGAGGTACCAGTGTTCTGTGTGCAAGGTGCGAAAATGCAAGCATGAATGCCAGTAGAACACCACAACACAAACAGTCTACGATATTCAACTCAATACGAAGCTTAGTGGAAACAAGTGTAACATGGGGCTGTTTTCTGCACACACCTGCCTTCTGCAAGGGCTATTTCCAGGTCCTTCGTGAATAGGCTTTTTTCTCCAATCTAGGACAAATGAAAGATCACAGTATGCTTCGTTGCCATGGACCTGAATTACCAAAAGAACACAGAATCGTGTCATCCAGTATATTTGGGTTACATAAGAATCATGAGTCAGCATATATAAGAGAAAGCTGCAAATAAAGAATACCTTAAATCACCGCACGCTTGAAGATAGAGGAAATGATAAATATGAACGTAAACAGTATATAGAGGATACATGATATACGTTGGCGCAAGCTTAAGATAAAGGAGTTGGTTTTCTTACCTTAGGCAAAGCTAAATGAAGTATCTTGTCTCCTAACGTATCCATTGTCTCTAAAATCGCACCCCACAAATCAGTCATGCACTGCCGTGCCGAGTACATTGGAATTCAATAGTACGGTTCATATACTTGATTCATATTCAAAAGTATGGTCCTGAGGACTGCATGGCGCAGCAAAAAGAAATACCCAAAAGATTTCAACCGTCACGAAACAAACCTACGGAAGCATAGAAGAAGGATCAACACACCCGCTTTTTTTCAATACAATCTACGGAGGAACCCCTCGGATTCATTCTTGTTTCCGAAGACCGAAAATACAAGAGACAAAGCGGTTTGCCTGGTAAGTGCCAAGAATTAAACGACAAAACTATGATTTGTGAACAGTACCGATGTCGAAAACCAAATCCGGATGCAGAGTCTTTAGGTGCGATATAATCGTGTTCGTTTGAATCAACGCAAGCTAAAATTATGATAAAAATATCATTTCAGTAACATGAGCTTACGAAAACTAACACACTTAAATTTTCAAATACACATTAGTAAGATCTCATCCGTATACATTACTGCCACATCCAATAGTAGTGGTGGAGGCATAGGCACAATGGCAGAGAAACACCGGCCCTACGCGACCCCGTTCACTAATAACAAATTATCAGAAGTGTCTTCCCTGACGCGAAGAAAGTGATGTATTCCAAATGCACAGGAATGTACTGCAAATCATTCAAACAGAAGGGCAGGCTCCAGACATACTGCTGCACAAGATAGGGGATACGGAAGCCTCTAACATCCTCCCGATTTTCCTAAAAACACTCAACATGGCTTGCTAGGTGCTGGGAACATGGAAGCACGATGGCCCTGACGGTTGGCTCACATCAATAATTTACAGTTTGGCTCGAGTGTAGAATTACCATTAGCAAATATGTAATTAATATTGCAAAGTGAAGCTCCTCAATCGAAAGGCCGAACTAAGATCAACAAGAAAAAAAAAATAAATGAAAGAACTTAAATTATTCGCAATACATAAAAATACAAACAAAAAATTCTCGCTCGTAATGAAAGAAGTTCACAAAGTGCAAACGTTTTCTTGCACACATTTACAAGCATAGCTACAGCCATCCCCATGTCACACGTTTTACTCGAACAAGGCCTCATTGCCATCAAGAAAACTTCAAACTCCGCAAACTATAAGCAAGCCGGTTTTGTCTGACACAACCAAGATTACGATACATCCGGAAGAACATCTGTTTTGCGGCCTCAGAAAGATTTCCTTCGTGTACTTGGGCTTATATTACTTACCGCGTTAAAAAATTCTAAACATTAGGTACGCAATCGTAAACCTGTGAAATAGATGCTGCACACGCGGAAGACACTCGTAGTTTTTTTAAATTATAAATCAACGGAGACAGTTAATTATATGTAGCTATCAATTCGGACCTACCTGGTAAGAAGGGCCAGGTTTGATTTTAGCGTGTTTATTTGAGCTGCAACAACTTTGTCGCACAAAGACGTCGAACAAAGTGAAGGCCAAAGTTGATTTTGCAGTCTTAAAAGCATCAACTAAATTTCTTACATTCTCACTAGCTTCATAGCTTTTTCTTCGGTTATGAACAAAACATGAAACGTTTCAGGATAGGCTACCATGTCACTTCATATTAACCAGTCAACTGCGACGCTCAACGTCTAGCACACTCATCCACACTCATCCACAACACTCATCCTCTAGGACTTACTTCTGATCGTCTATGTTATGCGTATCAACAGCGCAATCCCAGCTACAATGTCATAGTATGTGTGCACTTTCTGCATGAATATCACGATATGATTAATAAAAAGACGCTAAGCAATCATAGGCCTAAAATGAAGCCCTGAGGTGCTCCAAACAGAATCCGCTGCTTTGAACTGTACTTGCAATCTATGATAACCACCTGGTCTCATCTCTTACGTACAAATAGAGGAAATCTAGTTACGTACCCGCTGAGCAGTTGCGGTGCAAGTTTTTCTATGAGAAGATCACGTGGTATGCAGTCCAGGCTTTTCGCAAATCAATTACTAGAGCGCCAAATACGACATCATTATCAAGGTTCTTTCTAAATCTTTCCATCAATCGAATAAAACAAGGCCGACATTTATATTACCTTCTAACGGAAAAAGGAAAGCTGATAGCGTTGAATGATTTGGCGATAGTGGTACCGACATCTCGGAATGCCAATTTTCTTTTTCTAGCACCACGCCTTTAGCTAATATATCGATGAAACTTGGGTGACCACCTGGATACATCTTACGAGCTCGTGTGGATCATCAGATAGAAAATCAACAGAAAAGGCTTTAGTATGCGGTCGCAACCTTGTACTGCTATGTACTATGACCATCACTATTTACTTTCTACCATTTACTATTTATTATCAGCTATTGATTCTTCTCAGGAGTTCTTGAGGACTCCTCACAATTTTATCATCTCTTACTAGCATGTTGTTCACACACCTTTTTTTTTTAATCCCAGAGCTGTTCTTTCCACACTAAATGGCTTTCAATCCCTTTGTTTCAGTTTTGGGCCACGCAACCCCCTCCCCCAACGTCTGCATTACTACAATGATCAAGAAGAGATTTTTTTCATGTAACATATCGACCAAAAATCATTTTTTTAATGGAGTCAAACGGCTGCCAACTTATGACAAGTTCAAAGGCTAAGAAAGGCAACGTGCAAGAAAGAGTTGTGGGCCCATTCGC
This sequence comes from Craspedacusta sowerbii, assembly GCA_003687565.2. Classification (NCBI taxonomy): domain Eukaryota; kingdom Metazoa; phylum Cnidaria; class Hydrozoa; order Limnomedusae; family Olindiidae; genus Craspedacusta; species Craspedacusta sowerbii. Next base: position 12,453 of record QQSS02195745.1, read on the forward strand.
AAACATATAAACTATCGCAAAAAAAAAAAATTTATAAATATTTAGCAGCTTACCAAACCTTATGTAAGTTGCTAAGAGGTTCTTACATATTTTCTATCGCATGACCATTAGTCTACGTCAAAAAATAATTAAAATTGAAAATTCGTGTAGCTTACCTGGCTTTTTCGAGAGCCTACATTCACAACTCCAGGCCTGGATAAAACATTGATCCCAGTAGAATGGAGAGGCGATGTCTGCGGCCACTCCTCGATGACGTCGTCTTCAAGCAACAGGTCCAGATGAGCCTCCTTACTGGCAGAACTATCCTCCAGCGAGCAAGACTCGGACAATTTCCGCTTGTACGGACACTTTCTGACACCCAACTCTAGGCCGTGGGCTTTCAAATTCTCGTGCACATGAAGCAGAGTATGTTTATCGATTTCCACGTTCTCGACGAAATCGTCATCGGTGGGGCTACTCGACCGGCTGCTGGAGCTACTGCCACCACCAGCACCAACAGCATCGGCATCAGGAAAACCGTTCTGATGCATACTCCTTGTGTCAACGTAGCCGTTTACCTTCTCGAGGGCACACAACCCAACACCAGTCGCAGATCTCGTGTTGTTATTGGTAGCGAATGGACATCGCTTGGACTTCTGAGACGATTCTTCCATATCTTAAGCAAATCTAAATCATTTAGCAGTCTCGACAGTCACAACGTTGTTTCGTGGTAAGCAACAAATAATATCATGCATGGAAAGGTCCTAAATATCTGCATATACCAAACTTCAGTCTTAAACATCCTATTGTCTATGTTTTGGCCTCACTGATCAGGATCTCGCTTTATCATGAACATGGCGACAAGTCCCCTCTTCAAGTGGATCGCTTTGCTAGGCTAATATCATCAACTGATCTCATCTTCAAGCCTGCTTATGAATATAGCATGACATTGACATTGATTCCGGATCATTGATAGCTATGACTGGCAAAGCAATTAATTACTTTGGTAGGCCAAAAAATACTATTTTAAGTACACAATACTTCACCCGTAAAAAAAAAGCTTTCCTATATATTCGCAACAACAAAAAAAGTGCTCTTGCTTGACAAACTCGATCTGAAGAACATTGGCTCTCTAGCACAGCAGCAGCGGTTGTATGTAAAACTATCAAGTAGCTCAAGCAATTTCGATAGGGTTATAAGACCTTATTAAAAAATTTCAACCTGCAGCACACAGCGCAACACATAAAAAGCACTAAAGTTGTTCATAATAATGATATCAACTACTAATGAAGAAATCGATGTTCCCAACTTTCGTGACCAGCCCAGGACATTCGCCATGCCCATCTGATGCAAGAACATTAGCTCACACGAAAAAAGACGACAAATGAAATCAAAACAAAATTTATTGCCACGCACTACTAAGAAACGCGCATGCGTAGTAACATGCACAGGCTTAGATAACATACAAAATGCGAAGGTCCCTAACAAAATGCTCAGCTCGATTGTAGCAAGGGTCATGAATGCTACTTGATATGAATGCATACATGAAGAAATTTGAATGAATGTACGTACTCTACCATTTCATAAGCATAATTGAGAATAATGATTAATCAGATACATAGACTTGATCACACTAAATAATCGATACACCACCACGCGGACCCTGGATGCTGGGGCGGTGGCGGTAAAGGATTATGAGCGATGCTGAGGCACATACCAAAGATCATGAAAACGTCAAATTGATCCGTTACAGAACTAAGACATCGTCGAATTCTCGTGCAACAATCCTAACATGTTATTCTGAGCTCGTCCATTTTATTTGCTCATATGAGAGAAAAAACTTAATAAGCTTGAGTCAGACAAAGGTTTCGTCTAGCCCTTCAATTTAAAGCATAGCAATCCTTGAATCGCTCTTCCTTAATACAACTCAAAAATGATGAACCAACGTCAATAACGAACATACAGAAACTCACCAATTCAAAAAGTCGATAGATCTTCAAGGTCTTGCACTCAGGTTTGCTAGTAAGTCGAAATGCGGCACAAGACAAACCACTCTGTCATCACGTTTCCACAAGAAAGTGCCCACAGCCCACACAAACCAAATCCCGCTAATCTGCGTCAAGCCGGACTTACCAAAAGTGGGAGTTATTCGGAAGGGAAAATGACCTGCAATCAACTCTAATTATCCCAATAGAAAGTACCAACCGAGCAAGTGGGCTATTAATTATGCAGCATACGACACTACTGCAGCGCTGCGTCAAGGGCGACCCCTCAGGACGCTGCGAAATACGCGTGGCTCAACGCGGGCAACGTTTATCTTCGGCTGCATGTATGAGCGGTCATTCCCTCGATTTCCCTCGCCAAGCAAAGGTAACACGTAGTATACATACACCATGGCAGGTTATAATGGTGATAGGAGCGCATAGTGCCTCATCACAATGGCGACCATAACTAGCAGAGAGCCCGTGTTGCGCATGTAATGGTCACGAATCATACGATGTCAATTACTTAGAATAGGATATAGACCTTCAAATTTTTTGGAAACCACCACACAAAGAACCAGCAAGAAATTTTGGCGAAGTAGGAAGCAGGCGCGAGCTGTTCTACCACTGTAAGTAAACAATTGTTCGATAGGACTTGCGTGTCACATCTTTCATTTTCTCGTCTCTTTCTTGAATTAAGCCACCTATCGATTAAGGGAGTCACAACAGAAAGAGCTTGAGGCTGATAAAAGATTTTATTGTAGGTTTAGCCCGGACAGAGAACGGAACCGCAAAACTGCACCGAAGGCTGACAAGTGGGAGAATGTCGCCATTAATCCATCTTCGCCAAAAAAAAAAAAAAAAAAAAAAAGCCCATTTAACATCACTTCTAATGAGAGACGCGGTCAACTGTGATGCAAAACTCCACACATTTCCGACCAATTTACACGTCGAAATTCATCTCCAGAGCTTGAAGAGCTCGCGTCAATAGGGCAGACAGCATTAGCAGCGCAACGATTTTATGCAGGCAAAGTATCAGCATAATAACAGAGCGGAGATCATGCTTCGTACCCATCAGACATGCCTTTTCAATATAGAAGAATGGGCGATAGTAGCTTGATAAAACGCAGCTTGCAACTTACATAAATCCCACCTAAATGCAACATAAGTATAATCTCGCGTCAACCTCCCCTCTCGAACCGCTAAGTCAATGCTCTTGTTTAAAACTTAACCATAAACAGCTGAAGGAAGACGTTAAGCACATACACGCTCGCACACGGTTTTTTTTCTCATGTGATATTTATTCCCAATGCCTGACCGATCGCCATCGAAGTTGTTCCTTTATTCCCGATTAGCAAGCTAACTACAGGTGAATAGTAAAACTTGCAATGCATTTTACTAATGCCCGATAAAATACCAATTTCCTGAATCACCAAAAGTTCTACTCTTAAACTGACGGGAGCACATCGTGAGTCAACCGAAAACTAGCATAATACGAACCAGACCAACGCTTTCAGTCAAACATGACATACAAAGGCCTTTTTATACAATCCACGTAGAATTACTATGACAAGGTCTCCCTTCCTATATCCCACAGGTCGGTGTGCACTCGTAATGACAAGGCACTTGAATTAGCCCTCCAGATGGGTTTAGCTCGCTATAAACTTTACTGCGAAGTTCGTCCACAACATTGTGAAGACAACCCTCATATGTCGATGAAGAACAGTCCCGGAGATGAAGCACTGGAACCGAGGCATCATACTTCTCAGATAAGTCTATATGAAACCCAACTGCAGCAACGCTTGTATAATACTGGATGCCTGAGAGAAGCATGATCAATATCCGCAGACAGACCAGTAGCAGCCCCTAACACAGCTCGCAGACCGTGTTAGCGGGCAGAATTTCGATAATTCAGCTAGGGGTTCCAGAGCAAATAGGTCTTACTTGCCTCAGTCAGCACATATCGGATTACGTAAGGAAAACTCATCAAATAGACCGTCTGCCTAGTACTACAAAGTTGAATACGGGAAGGGTTACTCCAAACAAGGAAATTCCAGCTGGTTATATAGCAGGTAGCATTTATATTGTACCGATTTCATATGCTCACGACAACCACGCATCATCTCGTGCACACCGACGCAACATTTTCACAGATCAAGACTTTTTAAGCTCAAATATTAATCAATACATCAACCCCCGAGACCCAACACAGCCTCAGGCCAGTTGGCCGATTGCTGGCTGAAAGCGCCATGCAATCCTTGTAATTTTGAGGTCAGCGGGTCCATATGAGTCCGTAGCTTCACCACGTGAGCGACAGCTTTATTTGCCTCCAGCAACTCTTTTATAAATTCATATTATATAAACGCAAGATTCGCAGAACTTAAATACGCCACGCTGCCTTCATAGTTGGTCCTCGCTGTAGGCCAGACTACAAGCTCTGGGTTTCACCATTAATTCTTTGCTGGACATCGCTACTTCTGCGCATAACACCGGGTTTAAAGGAAATTTTAAGTCGCCTATTTAGGTTTATTTTAAGACTCAGATAATAAATGCTTCTCAAAAATTAATCTGCAGTGACGTGTATCCCCACATGAGAACGGATATTGGACAGATCGGCACGCCTGTTCAGCAGTTCGCACTCACCTAGTTTAAGGAGGCATTAACCCCTTCGCAATACAGTTTTCGAAAGCATGGAGGCTCGTAGAAACTTCTTGGATTTCACTACGGGAATGAGAAGAACATCCCTAGCAAGTTAGTTACGAGGGATACGTTCCGATCGCGGTAAGCAGTTGGGACCTAGACCACAGCGGGAAGTAATGCGGATAAGATAATCAAGAACGCACGCGCCAATCCCGAAATTTTGAGTTGCGACCAGCGCAAGCAATCTCCATTTTTGAAAACTCCCGTAGCTACTAGTCGTGATAGATTTCCAAGCATGAAAAACTGTACGGTTTGCCATAGATCTTGTCACTAAATGAGTGTTACGCATTCAATGATGAAAATTTTGCAACGAGAAATGATCAACAAGCAAAACGTCGTCCACGATATATTAGGCGATATACGAGACAAATATGTTAGACAACTTATGATTTATCGAATATGTAGACTTGATCACGCAATAAATAATCGATACACCACCATGCGGTCCCTGGATGCTGGGGCGGTGGCGGTAAAGGATTATGAGCGATGCTAAGGCACATACAAAGGATCATGAAAATGTCAAGTTGATCCGTTACAGAACTAAGATATCGTCGAATTCTCGTGCAATAATCCTAACATGTTATTCTGAGCTCGTCCATTTTATTTGGTCACAAGAGAGCAAAAACAAATACAAACAAGAGAAATGAAGAGTAGTCGCTTGATACACGGCAAGCACATAAAAAGGAATTAAGTGCCATTAACTTATCGACCCCGGAGTGAGGCACAGAATGCAACACCATAAGGAAAAGGTCGGAGCTTGAGCTATACTTCCGTTGCTGGGTGATCAATTCTTAACCAAACAAGCAGTACCTCAACATCTACAACACAAGGAACAGGGTCTTTCACTCCCATTTGCGTGGAATTTAAAGAAAATCATGCTACAAAATATCTTGGTACCAAACGCATGCGTGAATGGAATCACATGCAGCACGAAATTGGTTGCAGTTGCAAGCAAAACCAACGAAAGGGAATCGAGCTCTCTTGGCAACAACCATCTTGCAGAGGCCTAATATGCCTGAAAGCTATCCTTGCGTAGAATTTGTGACACGCTTATAAATGGTTTTACATTTCAGCTTGCATCCAAGATCTGTCCATCTCTCTAGAATCCAAAAGACGATCCCCACATACAGTTTAAGAGAGGGTTGCTAGTCTGCAAAACTAAATGTAAAATGAGTATTCGATTAAAAAAAGTTTACATTACTTAATTTAGCCTAAAAATGCACGAAGAAAACTCATTCAAAGGTTAGTGTGTCTAGGTATTGATTAGCCCAGGTTAATAGCTTTGAACAGGCCTTGTAGTTTAAAGCATAACAACACCTGGAATAGCTGATATAAGAGAAATCCTAAGCATTAGCTCATCCCAAATGCCATGCAGCTACCTAGCTGGATCCCTACTCAGGAGAGAATGCAATAACAAAAACACATGAACACATGCTACTGAATATTGAGAAAACAATTTTGTAGGTTGAAATCATAGCACAATATCATACTATTACATGATCACTCTGCACAACCTTTAAAGTAGCTGCCACAGATAGGTTCAGTAAATTTAGATGAAGTAATAGTACCCTCTTATCGAGGGTAAAGACAATCCAAACTTGGGTTGCACCAAACCTGGTTGATAAGCAGATAAAGGCTGGGCTATCAAAATACCAAGCAGATCAATTATTCGAAATTATGTCTCAATACAATACACACAATCAAAATTTTCTGAAGATCTGCCTAGTGACAAAATAATAACTAAAAGTAGTATCTATGAAACTGAAGCAACCCTTAGACTTGACATTGGAAATTTAATTTAATTCGACAGTTAAGCACTCTCTGTGTTAAGGTACAAGAAAAAGAAAAGAATAGAAAAAGAAAAATCCTTACTACTAAGAAGGCACACGCCAACCTTCAAAATACTTTGCATCAAAACGTTCACAAGGCTGAGCAGCAAATCAATTAAAACTAAAAAAAGCAATAGCAAAAAGAAGTTTCTGTGAAGAAACAGCATTAGCAAAAATCATGAAACAGCAAAGCAGTTGCAAGTAAAATCAATGGAGGAGACTTGAGATCCCTGGGCAACAACTACCTGGCAGAGGCCTAATATGCCTGAAACCTATTATTGCTTAGAATCTGAGAGAGGCTTAAAAACGGTTTTCCTACATCTCACCTTGCATTCAAGATCTGTCTATCTCTCTAGAATCCAAAAGAAGATCCCTACATGCAGTTTAAGAGGGGGTTGCTAGTTCCATAACTCAATCTAAATAGAGTGTTCCATAAAACAGCTTTCATTCCTCAACTTTAGCCTTAGCAAGCCTACAAATGCACGAAGAAAAAACATTGAAAGGTCAGTTTGCATAGGTATTGATTAGTTTGAGTCAAACACTAAGCTTGACTAGGCCTTATCATTTAAAGTACAGAAACCCATGAATTGCTTTCCCTTAATAAAGTAGCTTATTAAGGGACAGGCAGTCAGACACTTGATTACCTTCAAGAAGTGGCAATCAAACATCATGGGAGAACAAGATAGTTCATTTATATGCTACCTTGTGCTAAACAGAAAGGTACAAACGGAGGAGTTCCATAGCTACATTTAAAAAAATCTTAGTTCATAATTCTTGATTCATAATTGATGACTGCAAATTATAGTTCATTGAGCAGTGGAAAAGAGACTGCCGTCTGCAAGGAAAAAAACAACACAATTACTAGAATTTAGGATCAATAAAGAACACCTAGAACATAGACATACTGCAACTGACCATAACCTAGTTAAACCCTCACATCTTTGCTACCAACTTCTGTGACTTCTACAGAATTTAACATGTGACAATACTTCACCAATCTATCATTACTGACTGGAGTATCAACAACATTATCAAAACTAGCTCTATGTGCTTTCAAAACCTCTAGAAAGTCGCACACCTCCAATTTTAAACAAAGTGAACAGTAAACACAAAGCCGCTGTCAGAAGATCTCGAGATAGGATCATAAATATAAACATGTCTTTTTTGAAAGCTGCTGGTTAGGATGGAATTTATACTGCAATAACAGCTCAATTAATTTTGTTGCAATTTTCAAATAAATTCCCAACAGACAGTTTTCTGTTTGTTACATTTCTGTCCCAGGTATTATGAGCTTGTGTCACCAATGTAGCTATTTTTAATTTTTTTTTTGTGGAAAAAACGAGGCTGCAAACAATATTCCTCATATCTTGTTGCTTATCCTAATAGTCTAAATGAGAAACATAAATGCAATTAAGAGTTTGATTGTAAAAGAATTTAAAAGCCGTGTCTGGATTAAACATAGACAAGCAGGTTTCAATACTTAAGACCTCACATTTTTCTGTCAACATTGTAAGAGAAAGGTTTTTCAGATTGACCTTTATTATCTAGGCAACGGTAACAATCTTACTAAACGTCTGAAGACGGCCCAAGAAAGAGGGAAACGCTACAAACCTTTGCATTACTCTTTACTGCATTATACTTCACCACCTATTACAAACCTTTGCATTACCCTTTACTGCATGATACTTCACTACCCATTACCCTTTGACTTGAAGATTTACCCATCGAGGGTCTTAATCTCTACTCTCAAATTAGCTAGAAGTCAAATAAACTAGAACGATGATAACTTTTCATAAAAAACGACTCTCCCAACTTTTATGCAACTAATCTTACAGAAAAGTAAACGAAATCATGCGAAGATCTCCACACTAAAAGAAACGCAAATTTCCCGTTTCTTTTAGTGTGGAGATCTTCGCAGATCTACACTTTATTTTACTAAAATAACTTGAGCACAACATGTTACACAGGTGCTACTACTTCACAAGCCCACAACAGTATTGCACAGCAGCACTTCAACGAGTTTATTATATTTACAAAAAAAAGGTAATCTTTCATGTATCCCAAGCCATTATAGAATTTAAACACAACTGTAAATTATTTAACTTAGGCCGACGTAACCGGAGAGATGAAGACTCGAATCACCGATATCCACAATCGACAATGTGTCGCAAAGTCAACCAACAATTGGTTATAAGCATACTGGAAACGGCGAAACGCTTCGCTACCAATGTCTCGTTGCCCTGGTATATGTCGCGTGATATGGGTAGCTTGACCTGTTTGCCAAGGATCACTTTCATCCTGTTAACACGCGTTTAATCAATTGATGGTTGCTGCATCCGGTACAAGAAAGGTAGAGGAGAGTGTAATTTTGAAAGAGTCACTCATCACTTGCTTGCAAATCTTTGTAAATATTCGAGGACTTATCTTTAACCACTTGGGAATTCAAATAGAAGTAATTGTTAATTTTAGGAGCAAGACGTATTTGGCTACTGTCAATGCAACGTTGAAGCTCCCCTCTTAAACATGAGCCATGATCTGCTCTATTAAATTTTCCTTCTTGTTGTACGTTTTTACTTTCCTCGTTCGAACACTTTTGAAGGTCTTAAGATTGCTGCTATGCTGTGGGATACAAATCTTAGCCCAAAGCTAAAAATGCAACCAAGACATTCAGTACCTGTTAATTATCTATCATTTAGATGCGACATCTTTCTATCGAATAAAGGCTAAATATAACATCCGTTTGGGCTACTTACTAAATAGCGTAGTAGATGGGAAGCTGAGCCAGTTAACTGCTTTATCGTTTAGACATTTAAAAGAATGCACACATGAAGGCAAATTGCATTCAGATGCGTCGGAGCTCTGCATACCGTAAAGCTGTCGTTACGTCCTCAATCTGCGATTTATCATGCTGACATGCTGCGAAGGTCAATATGGCTGCGCCGGCACGCCGGGATACTTTAAGTTTATTGCCTTCGAATAATTTTTTTTTATTACATAGAAAAATTTCAATTGCAAGTGAATTGCTCGGGCTTGTTCAGGAAAATGTTAGGGTTAGGGTTAGATTTAAAGTAACACTTAGCCAACAAATAAATAAATCAATAAATAAATAAATATCCTGTGAGCCAAAGCGTTTTCATCGGTAAGGAATGCACACCAGTCGCCATCTTGTAAGCCTAACTGTAGCAAAATCACGTCATATCAAACCAATCGCAATGAACCTCTAATCGATCGAGGAGTCAATGGTAGATTTATACCCTCTGTATTGACGATGCACATAGATCAGTGAAATTAAATGCGCTCGACAATTAAGCCACAAAGGTCAAAGCTCAAGTATTTTAACATGATTTTTTAATTAGATGTTATATTTTAGTGGATTTCTTAATATCAAACTTTGTGACAAGACATATTTTTCTTGAACAAGATTATCATATTTCGAAGTGTTCAAGTCACTTTCCTTCGTAGCATGGGTACGAAGTTCCTAAGGCGAGTGGCGCGCCATCGCATTTGATTTGTTTGTCAACCGAAGGAGTCACCTAAAATTGTTACGAATTTCGAGAGTGCGTTTGGATGTTCAGTGCGCGGTTACTAACCGGACTGCTATAGTTTGAGCGATAAGCGCCTTCAGCTGCCAGCATCTACTCCAAAAGACGTCGGTTTTATGGTTCAGCAAATACAGTAAGTTAGTGGACTTCAAGATAGCGTAGTATCCGCGGTTCGCCAGCCTCTGATTATATAACTCCGCTAGCAGAATCTGGCTCGTACATCCTGTCACTGTTCAGTCGGACATTCAAATGATAAACCGTTTTTCAAAGAATGAGAGAGTACAAAGTTGTTGTTTTGGGGTCCGGAGGTGTTGGTAAGAGTGCGCTAACCGTGCAATTTGTGTCTAATCAGTTTTTGGAGAAGTACGATCCTACAATTGAAGACTTCTATCGCAAGGAAATCGAGGTCGATAATTCTCCTTCTATCCTGGAAATTTTGGATACTGCAGGAACCGAGCAGTTTGCGTCTATGAGAGACTTGTATATAAAGAATGGACAAGGTTTTCTGCTGGTGTATTCAATTACTAATCGACAAACACTACAAGATTTGCAAACAATGAGGGACCAAATAGTAAGGTTGAAAGGGCAAGAAACTGTACCTATAATTTTAGTAGGAAACAAGCTGGACATCCATGATGAACGTGAGGTGTCATTAGAAGACGGTGAAGCTGTTGCTGAGAGATGGAGGTGCCCTGTTTTTGAAACATCTGCCAAAACTAGGCACAATGTCAATGAAGTTTTTGCTGAAATTGTTAGAAGAATTAATGTCGTTAATCAAAGACAAAAGCAAAATGAGTGTTGTAATATTCTTTGATGTTTGTTTAAAGTTTTAGTATGTGGCCCCTGTGATTCCATATGGAAACCAAGTTGCAGCTGAAACTTTTGTTATGGAAACCTAATGTTTCAGTAGTTCTGTTGAGTACATCTTGAGAGAGTGTGCTTATTTTATTTTATGATGCAGATTTGGACTTTTGCTGGATTTGTGACAGTTAGTTCTTGTGTCTCATTATCTGTTAACAAGCTTCATCATTCGGATTCTGTCATCTTAGTTTGTTTTTTATTTAGTGCATTGTTTTGTGCCTTGAAATGGTTCGTAGTGTTAATCCCTACAAATATAGTTTGCTTCACGCTAGCATGCCTTGGAAATAGTCTGTTTCAAACCCATGCTTATTTTATATTTTTACTGGTCATTACTGTAACCAATCTGTTTCATTTAACGCATATTTTGTAATATTCCATACATAATGTAACATGACATTCTAAGGTTGTTCCAAGGCTATGCAGTAGCAACAGTGCTTTGTAATATCAGTTAATCCACATTTGTTACCTAAAAGCTCCTATGATACAATAGCAGGGGGTTAACAGCAAGTACCAAGGATGACAATGGCGGAGATCATATCTATGGAATATAAGTTATTTCTGGAAAAGCATACAATGAATTGACTGCTAGTGCTTCCTTTTCCCGGGTTTCGGCAAGCTGACTTCATTTTGACGTTGTTATTTTTTAAATGATTCTCAGCTGAAGTTATAAGAAAGTAGCCATTTTTTCACAATAATTATACAGAAGTTACATCAAATGTGTAAGAAAAAGTGAATTGGTTACATTTGCCACTTCTATTTTGTTAGCTTAGAGTAATAAAAAGTACAGCTTATTCAAATATTTTGGATGTAATTCCCATTATTATGGTCAGGAAGTTTGAACAATTCATTTAACCAAATCTGGTGACTTCTTTAATGCCTCCCCTTCCCAGCACACGGGAGTACACATTGGTATCATAGTAAAGTTTTGCTGAATAGTTGTTGCTTTGCAATGTATTGAGTTTCTTTGGCAGAATTTGATTCCTTTGTAATGGTGCTGTTAAATAATGTTGTTGCTCTAAAAATGGTCTATGAATGCTTGAATTTAAAGTTAGCTTTGAATTAAGTTTTTCACATGATGGACATACGCTGATGCTGTTATGTCGTAAAGCATTTCTTGTGTGTTAATTCACAATGTAAATTCGAGCAAAACAGTATTTAATCTGGCACAGCTTAACATATTTAATTGCACTTTGAGTTTGTGGTTTAAGAGCTGCCTGAGTGCAAATTTTATATTTTCCTGCTTAGTTGAGCACACTTTCTGACAAATGAATGCACAAGGACTACAATTTTTCTAGTTAGGATTTGATTTGGGCTAGACATGCTTGCATTGTGTTGATGCTTACGTTTGTCTTAATGACATTGTCAGCTTAAAACCCAGGGCTTGCTTCTGTTTCCAGTGATTTGAAATGTTTATGTAATTTGCTTTGTCGGTTGTCAATGCTGAGGTGCTGTAGCTGAAACGTATTTAGTCTAAGTTTCCTGGTTACGGGTTTCATCAGGATAGGTTTTGAAAGATCTATGGAACTCTACATCTCCTAACCCAAAATATTGGATAATCTAGCCGAATGCCTCCTCAATTTTCCGAAGAGTATCCCTTTTCAAGAATTTCTGGAAGGCATTCGAAACAGAAGAAATCATAAGGACGGGACCTAATAATTTTGTCCCATGGATAATTCTTAGTCATGAAACTGCTGGTCTACTGTAAAGTAATAAAGCACCTGCTACTGCCGTACTGATCGATCAATTTAATCATCGCTAAGCATGTCTTTGCTTGTTTTTAGGTATGCATGTTCTGTTTGTGTGAATGACTAATGATTTAAATTATATGTATTATGTTTGTTTAGTGTGGTTTGGACTTTCTGATTTTCATCCCATTTTTTTTTTGTGTCAAGTTCAACTTTAAGAATTTTGTACTTGGTTTGAGTTTTGGAGTTTGCTAGTACTCGTCGCTGGTAGTTTTTAAATAGTTTTAAATGCCCAATAAAAGTGTTTTCCAAGGATCTTTGTGGTTTTGTGTTCGCTCTTACGTTAATTTTGTACAGGTAGTTCCAGCTACTGCGGAAAGCTTTTCACAACATAACGGCGAGAACGTTAAGACTACTTAGTCCATACGAAAGGTACCGACTAGTCCTCAACGGCTGTCATGACTAACCATTTTCTTAGGAACTGTTTCAAGTAACTAACCCTGCAATGCTAACCAATTTGTGGCGATTTTATCGTGACGATTGCAACATCGGCTGATTCGAGGGACTCAAACGCTTTTGTTTATTCTGGCTGCAGCCACCTGTCAAGTATATTTGTAGAATCTTCATCAAGTTGGAAGAAGCAGCAAACAGTAAGCGCAGCATCGATTATGCGCCAGCTTGTGCGAAATAATGTTAAACAGCGAGTATTTCTTGCCCAAGTTAGATGGAGAGCTCTTAGAAATTGTAGATACCCGCCAGTGCCGTGGCATGTAAGGAACCATGGTACCGAGTGAACGAGCGCCCATATAGTATTTATTATTATTATATATATATATATATATATATA